>JBBGZY010000323.1:11100000-11402500 GCA_037952925.1 Lithobates clamitans | reverse complement strand
GTCAGGCTGCAATGTTTAAAATTGTTTAATACGGCGCATTCTCTTCTTCTTTATAATGTTAGAAGAATGAAATATTTTTGCTGCTCATATTCACACAGACTTCTCACAAACTTCTTTCTTTATTATTTATCGTGATTTCATCAATATATTTAGATTTGTCACATCGGAAAAAATATATATTATTTTTTTTTTTGGTTTGTATTGTTTTCAAGCCTGATCTTGTTGTTAATTTTTTTTTATTTTAGATCCTGAATAGGGATGAGCTTCGTGTTCGAGTCGAACCCATGTTCGACTCGAACATCGGCTGTTCGGTCGTTCGCCGAATTGCGAACGATATGGGCCGTTCGCGCCAAATTCGTGTGGCGCGTCACGGCCCATAATTCACTGCGGCATCGCAGTGCATTGCTGGCTGATTATTGGCCAAGCATGCACTATGACCCGCATGCTTGGCCAATCACAGCGCCGTCAGTAGAGAGAGCTGTAATTGGCCAAAGCCAGGGTGGCTTTGGCCAATTATGGCTCAGGGGATTTAGTACACACCCCACACTATATAAGGCCGCCTGCACGGCGGCCCTGTGTAGTGTGTGTTCCGGTGTGCTGAGAGATAGAGAGAGAGAGAGACAGTGTCATTTGATTTGAGTTAGATAGATTAGGCAGAACAGTCAGTCAGTTAGCTGCACTTACAGTGTATTGTGTATATATATGCATCCCAGGTGTTGCATATATATATATACACTGTATTCAGTTTAGCTAGATCCGTTCCTGTTATCTTCTATCTAGACTATTTACATTTAGTGCAGTGTGTCCTGCTCACAGTGTTCAGCTAGATCCGTTCCTGCTATTTACATTCAGTGCAGTGCGTCCTGCTCACAGTGTTCAGCTAGATCCGTTCCTGGTATTTACATTTAGTGCAGTGCGTCCTGCTCACAGTGTTCAGCTAGATCCGTTCCTGCTATTTACATTCAGTGCAGTGCGTCCTGCTCACAGTGTTCAGCTAGATCCGTTCCTGGTATTTACATTTAGTGCAGTGCGTCCTGCTCACAGTGTTCAGCTAGATCCGTTCCTGCTATTTACATTCAGTGCAGTGCGTCCTGCTCACAGTGTTCAGCTAGATCCGTTCCTGCTATTTACATTCAGTGCAGTGCGTCCTGCTCACAGTGTTCAGCTAGATCCGTTCCTGGTATTTACAGTTAGTGCAGTGCGTCCTGCTCACAGTGTTCAGCTAGATCCGTTCCTGCTATTTACATTCAGTGCAGTGCGTCCTGCTCACAGTGTTCAGCTAGATCCGTTCCTGGTATTTACATTTAGTGCAGTGCGTCCTGCTCACAGTGTTCAGCTAGATCCGTTCCTGCTATTTACATTCAGTGCAGTGCGTCCTGCTCACAGTGTTCAGCTAGATCCGTTCCTGGTATTTACATTTAGTGCAGTGCGTCCTGCTCACAGTGTTCAGCTAGATCCGTTCCTGCTATTTACATTCAGTGCAGTGCGTCCTGCTCACAGTGTTCAGCTAGATCCGTTCCTGGTATTTACATTTAGTGCAGTGCGTCCTGCTCACAGTGTTCAGCTACATCCGTTCCTGCTATTTACATTCAGTGCAGTGCGTCCTGCTCACAGTGTTCAGCTAGATCCGTTCCTGCTATTTACAATCAGTGCAGTGCGTCCTGCTCACAGTGTTCAGCTAGATCCGTTCCTGGTATTTACATTTAGTGCAGTGCGTCCTGCTCACAGTGTTCAGCTAGATCCGTTCCTGCTATTTACATTCAGTGCAGTGCGTCCTGCTCACAGTGTTCAGCTAGATCCGTTCCTGGTATTTACATTTAGTGCAGTGCGTCCTGCTCACAGTGTTCAGCTAGATCCGTTCCTGCTATTTACATTCAGTGCAGTGCGTCCTGCTCACAGTGTTCAGCTAGATCCGTTCCTGCTATTTACATTCAGTGCAGTGCGTCCTGCTCACAGTGTTCAGCTAGATCCGTTCCTGCTATTTACATTCAGTGCAGTGCGTCCTGCTCACAGTGTTCAGCTAGATCCGTTCCTGGTATTTACATTTAGTGCAGTGCGTCCTGCTCACAGTGTTCAGCTAGATCCGTTCCTGCTATTTACATTCAGTGCAGTGCGTCCTGCTCACAGTGTTCAGCTAGATCCGTTCCTGCTATTTACATTCAGTGCAGTGCGTCCTGCTCACAGTGTTCAGCTAGATCCGTTCCTGCTATTTACATTCAGTGCAGTGCGTCCTGCTCACAGTGTTCAGCTAGATCCGTTCCTGGTATTTACATTTAGTGCAGTGCGTCCTGCTCACAGTGTTCAGCTAGATCCGTTCCTGCTATTTACATTCAGTGCAGTGCGTCCTGCTCACAGTGTTCAGCTAGATCCGTTCCTGCTATATACATTTAGTGCAGTACGTCCTGCTCACAGTGTTCAGCTAGATCCGTTCCTGTTATCTTCCTACTGACAGGCAGGCTTGTCTGGTTACAGTATATAAAGCTACCTGAAGAAAATTACAGGTGTTCTTTTTGATCCTATTAGTACCACGGTCAGGCAGCTAGACTATTTACATTTAGTACAGTGTGTCCTGCTCACAGTGTTCAGCTAGATCCGTTCCTGTTATCTTCCTACTGACAGGCAGGCTTGTCTGGTTACAGTATATAAAGCTACCTTAAGAAAATTACAGGTGTTCTTTTTGATCCTATTAGTACCACGGTCAGGCAGCTAGACTATTTACATTTAGTACAGTGCGTCCTGCTCACAGTGTTCAGCTAGATCCGTTCCTGGTATTTACATTTAGTACAGTGCGTCCTGCTCACAGTGTTCAGCTAGATCCGTTCCTGCTATTTACATTCAGTGCAGTGCGTCCTGCTCACAGTGTTCAGCTAGATCCGTTCCTGCTATTTACATTCAGTGCAGTGCGCCTGCTCACAGTGTTCAGCTAGATCCGTTCCTGGTATTTACATTTAGTGCAGTGCGTCCTGCTCACAGTGTTCAGCTAGATCCGTTCCTGCTATTTACATTCAGTGCAGTGCGTCCTGCTCACAGTGTTCAGCTAGATCCGTTCCTGGTATTTACATTTAGTGCAGTGCGTCCTGCTCACAGTGTTCAGCTAGATCCGTTCCTGGTATTTACATTTAGTGCAGTGCGTCCTGCTCACAGTGTTCAGCTAGATCCGTTCCTGCTATTTACATTCAGTGCAGTGCGTCCTGCTCACAGTGTTCAGCTAGATCCGTTCCTGCTATATACATTTAGTGCAGTACGTCCTGCTCACAGTGTTCAGCTAGATCCGTTCCTGTTATCTTCCTACTGACAGGCAGGCTTGTCTGGTTACAGTATAATAAAGCTACCTGAAGAAAATTACAGGTGTTCTTTTTGATCCTATTAGTACCACGGTCAGGCAGCTAGACTATTTACATTTAGTACAGTGCGTCCTGCTCACAGTGTTCAGCTAGATCCGTTCCTGTTATCTTCCTACTGACAGGCAGGCTTGTCTGGTTACAGTATATAAAGCTACCTTAAGAAAATTACAGGTGTTCTATCCCAGCTTAGTGCAGCTACAGGCCATTAGTATGTCTGGAAGGCCAAGAAGGAGAGGCAGACAGTCACAAGCCAATAAGAGAGGGCAAGCAGGCTCTGTGTCTAGTGCTGGTCGTGGAGACGGTGCATCCTCATCAGCACGTGGCCATGGGACACGCTTGGCCTTTTTTTCGGCAGCTGGCCGTGTTGAGCCGCAACATGCGGAAGACTTGGTCGAGTGGATGACCAAGCCGTCCTCATCCTCCTCATCCTCTCTCACCCATGCCCAGGGTGCTTTGTCTGGCAAAGCAGCGGCCTCTTCCCTCAGCTCAATGTCATCAGTGACTCCTTCCCTAGCTCCACCATGTCCTCATGAGGATTCCCTCGAACTGTTTGACCACAGTGTTGGGTACATGCTCCAGGAGGATGCCCAGCGTTTGGAAGGCTCTGATGATGATACTGAGCTCAATGAAGGCAGTAACATGAGCACGGACAGAGGGGGTGCCCAAGAAGGACAGCAATCTGGCAGTCATGCTCCCCCTGCTGCAGCATACTGCCAGGTTTGCTCCAGTGATGAGGAGGGAGGGGATGATGAGGTCACTGACTCAACGTGGGTGCCTGATAGGAGAGAGGAGGAGGAGGAGGAGGAGGAGGTGGTGGCACATCACCAACTAGGCAGGATGCCCTCCAGGGGCCAGCCTAAGGGCAGCACATTGACTGCATCACACCCCAAAGCTCCACATGTGCAGGGCGCTGCAGTCTCTGCGCGTTATTCAAAAAGTTCTTTGGTGTGGGCCTTTTTTGAGACGAGTGCATCAGATCGCACCGCTGCTATTTGCAACATATGTCTCAAGCGTATCTCGCGTGGCCAAAACATCTCCCGCTTGGGTACCACATGCTTGACCAGACATATGTTGACCTGCCATGCAGTTCGTTGGCAAGCGTATCTAAAAGACCCACACCAAAGAACAAAGACGATCTCTCCTTGCTCCTCATCAGCTGAGATTTCCAACCCCACTAGACCTTCAGTCCTCTCTGAGACCTGCAGTGAGAGGAATGAAGGTGTAGAATTAGGTGTGTCACAGCCAAGTACTTGTGGGCAATCTGCTTTTGGTACACCGACGTCAGATTGTACCAGGCAAATTTCCCTGCCCCAGCTGCTGCACCGCCGAAAGAAGTTTGCTCCCAGCCATCCACATGCCCAGCAGTTGAATGCTAGCTTGGCAAAATTGCTAGCACTTCAACTGCTGCCTTTTCAGTTGGTAGACTCTGCCCCCTTCCGTGAGTTTGTGGAATGTGCGGTTCCTCAGTGGCAGGTACCCAAACGCCACTTTTTCTCACGGAAGGCGATTCCGGCTCTCTACCGGCATGTGGAAGGCAATGTCCATGCCTCGCTGGACAGGGCGGTCAGCGGTAAGGTGCATATTACCGCTGACTCATGGTCCAGCAGGCATGGACAGGGACGTTACTTAAGTTTCACGGCGCATTGGGTGACTCTGCTGGCAGCTGGGAAGGATGCAGGACAAGGTGCAGTAGTGTTGGAGGTTGTTCCGCCACCACGCCTCCAAAATGCTGATTGTGACACACCTCTCTCCTCCACCCCCTCCTCTTCTTCTTCCTCCATGGCCTCTTCCTCGGAACCAGCGGTGCTCCGTAGGCGTTCAAGGGGCTACGCAAGTACGCAGGCCAAAAGATGCCATGCGGTGCTTGAGCTGGTGTGCTTGGGGGACAGGAGCCACACTGGGGCAGAGGTTCTGTCAGCTCTGCAGGGGCAGGTTCAGAGGTGGTTGACGCCACGCCAACTTAAGGCAGGAATGGTGGTTTGCGACAATGGCACCAACCTCCTCTCTGCCCTCCGACAGGGACAACTGACCCATGTGCCCTGTTTGGCTCACGTCCTTAACTTGGTGGTGCAGTGGTTCTTGGGCAGGTACCCGGGCTTACAGGATGTCCTGAGGCAGGCCAGGAAAGTCTCTGTGCATTTCCGCCGGTCATATAATGCCAGTGCTCGGCTGACGGACCTCCAAAAGGAGTTTAACCTGCCCAAGAACCGCCTAATCTGTGACATGCCCACCAGGTGGAACTCGACGTTGGCCATGCTGCAGCGGCTGCACACGCAGCAGAGGGCCATCAATGAGTACCTGTGCGACTATGGCACCAGGACAGGGTCAGGGGACCTTGGTTTTTTTTCCCCACGCCAGTGGGCCATGATCAGGGATGCATGCACTGTCCTGTCACCATTCGAGGAGGCCACGAGGATGGTGAGCACTGACAGTGCATGCATCAGTGACACTGTCCCCCTTGTCCACCTGTTGGAGCACACGCTGCGTGGAATAATGGACAGGGCACTTGAGGCAGAACAGAGGCAGGAAGAGGAGGACTTCCTTAGCTCTCAAGGCCCCCTTTATCCAGACAGTGTTCCTGCGTGCCCGCCGATCACACAGGAAGAGGACGAGGAGGAGGAGGAGGAAGATTGTGTCAGTATGGAGGTGGAGCCTGGCACTCAGCATCAGCAGTCTTTAAGGGATCAGTCCCAAGGAACACATGGACTTGTACGTGGCTGGGAGGAGGTGGCTGCGGACGTTGTTGTCCTTAGTGACCCAGAGGACTCCGGACCGAATGCCTCAGCAAACCTACGCTGCATGGCCTCCCTGATCCTGCAAAGCCTGCGTAAGGATCCTCGTATTCGTGGTATCAAGGAGAAGGACCAATACTGGCTGGCAACCCTCCTTGATCCACGTTACAAGGGTAAGGTTGCGGACCTTATCTTGCCATCGCAGAGGGAGCAGAGGATGAAACATCTTCGGGAGGCCTTGCAGAAAGGTCTGTGCAACGCGTTCCCAGAGACTGGGAGGTTACAAACTCCTGTTTCTGGACAACGTGTTGCTGAGGCTTCGGTCAGTCAAAGAAGGAGCGGTGGAGAAGGTGGCCGTCTGACCGATGCGTTCAGACAATTTTTTGGTCCGCAGCCCCAAGGTATGATCGGTTCCAGCAACCATCGCCAGCGTCTGTTTTACATGGTGCAGGAATACCTAGGGGCAAGATCAGACTTGGACACCTTTCCCACCGAAAATCCTCTGGGTTACTGGGTCTTGAGGATGGATCACTGGCCAGAGCTTGCACAGTATGCAATTGAGCTACTGGCCTGTCCTGCATCCAGCGTTCTTTCGGAACGCACATTCAGTGCTGCTGGAGGCGTGGTAACCGATCACAGGGTGCGTCTGTCCACCGACTCGGTCGATCGGCTGACCTTCATAAAAATGAATCAGTCTTGGATCACCACCAGCTACCAAGCACCTGATGCAGATGTAACCGAATAATTTTTTTTGAAATCTCAGATCCCTTCAAAGACTGCCTATGCTGATGCTGAGTGACTATCCCTGAGTAATTATCCTCTTCCTCCTCAATCATCACGCTGATAGCTTGTAAGAACATTTTTGGTTCTGGGCGCCACCACCAGTGCCTAAGGCACAATTTTTCAGCCCCTGTTTAACAGGGGCGTGTAATTACAATTTTTGATGTAAAACTTTGCAGCAGGGCTCGTTCCTGCATTCCAACTAGAGTGTCTGTGAGGGGTTGCAGTGTTGTGGCACCAGCACCAGTGCCTAAGGCCCAATTTTTCTGCCCCTGTCTAACAGGGGCGTGTAATTACAATTTTTGATGCAATACTTTGCAGCAGGGCTCGTTCCTGCGTTCCAACTAGAGTGTCTGTGAGGGGTTGCAGTGTTGTGGCACCAGCACCAGTGCCTAAGGCCTAATTTTTCAGCTCCTGTTCAACAGGGGCATGTAATTACAATTCTTGATCTAATATTTCACAGCAGGGCCCTGTGAGGGCTTACAGTGTTTTGGCCACAGCAACACCTAAGGCCCAAATTTCTGCTGAGTATATAGGGCAGGACCCTACTTTCAAACATCTAACTTACAAACGACTCCTACTTGCAAACGGAAGGAGACAACAGGAAGTGAGATGAAATCTACCCCTAAGGAAGGGAAATTCTCTCCTGTAAGAGTTAATATGGGAAAACAATTTCTCCTTTCCACTGATGCTTTCCAATCCTTGTTCCACAAAAAAACCCAAATTTTCAAAAAACATTTTTCATTGGGACAAAAAAGTGAGGTGAAATCTTCTGAAGAGGAGGAAAGACGCAAAACAAATGTCACAGGGGTGATAACCCTTCCCTATGTTTTCCAAAAAGCTTAGAAAAGATTTTTTGGCTGGAGCTAAACACATTAAAAATGTTCAAAATTACAAACAGATTCTACTTAACAACAAACCTACAGTCCCTGTCTTGTTTGCACCGCCTGTATACTGCTGTTCAGAGTATATAGGGACCTTTCCTTATTTTAATTTGGGTGCGGGGTTCCCCTTAATATCCATACAAGACCCAAAGGGCCTGGTAATGGACTGGGGGGTACCCATGCCGTTTGTCTCACTGATTTTCATCCATATTGCCATGACCCGACATGACATTAAACCCGCAAGCAGTTTTAAATGAGATTTTTTCCTTTAAAAATGACATTTGGTGCAGGGACTGTTCTAAACATGGGAAACACGCGTCACTTTACAGGCATACTATAGACACCCCCCAGGTACGATATTTAAAGGAATATTTCACTTTTTTTTTTTTACTTTAAGCATCATTAAAATCACTGCTCCCGAAAAAACGGCCGTTTTTAAAAGGTTTTTTTGCATTGATACATGTCCCCTGGGGTAGGACCCGGGTCCCCAAACCCTTTTTAGGACAATACCATGCAAATTAGCCTTTAAAATGAGCACTTTTGATTTCGAACGTTCGAGTCCCATAGACGTCAATGGGGTTCTAACGTTCGTGCAAACTTGCGGTCCGTTCGCGGGTTCTGGTGCGAACCGAACCGGGGGGTGTTCGGCTCATCCCTAATCCTGAATATTTTTGTGTGGTTTTGTGTGTCAAGTTACCACAACACCATTATTATCTGGTATTATTTAATCTTTAATCTCAAGGAGATTGGTTGTTGTTGGTGCCCCTAGTTAATTTCACATTGTATTTTAAAATGTACCTGCCTCCTCACAAACAAACTGTCCTTTTTGAAGGAAAACACACATAGGCGAGTATAATTGAAACAAAAATTCTTTTATTAAGGGATCCAAACCAAACAAAGAGGGAGGCAATGCTGGAGAAACAGCAGAAATTGGTGAAGCCTTTGGCCCCCAGGGCACACATCAATTATTTCATGGCAAAATTGGTGGCCTGAGGAGTCCATATCTAAGGGAGTGCAGTCTGGTCCAGAAGTCCCAGAGATCGTGATAGCAGCAGATGACATGTATGTTCCCAGGCTGTGGTCATACAAGAGCCTGCATCTTTTGTCAGACCAGACTGAACCCAGGTCATCACTCTCTGGTCTTCCTTCCACACTTCCTTCCACGCTGTGGCTCTGGTGGTAGAGTTGTGGCAGGAGGAGGAGGAGGAGGATGGTCCAACTCACTCAGGTGGGTTTTGTCTGTGATTTTGCCCCTCACCCCCTCAGTTAAGACTTTATAAATAAGGTCCTCACACAAGAGGCGTTGGCCCTATTGCATGCCCTGCAGTTTTGTGGCAGCCATGCAGGCAAAGGCCTCTTCAGGAGTGGGGATGGCTCTGAGGGACGCAGAAGCCTCCTGAATCAGCCTGAGTGCTGAATCCTGCACGTGACTCCCCTTCCTGGGTCTTTTGTTTGGAAGGCAGAGGGGAGGAACCTGTGATTCGGTCAGGCTCCTACTGGGCCCAGGCTTCTCCTGACTGCCACTTAGCCCCGCCTCCTCCTGGCTACCACTAACCCCCACCTCCCCCTGGCTGCCACATTCCACAGCCTCCTCCTGTGTGCCGCATTCCACAGCCTGGTCCTGGCTGAGGTCTTCCTGTGTATGAAAAAGGGACATAGTTTTAGTTTTTTATTCATCAATCACACACAATTTTCACCTCATGATTGCTGCAAATTGAATGTTAACAAATATAACAGACTATCATTCTGAACACAGCATTTTTCATTCTTGTCCCAATTTTTTTGCCCACTATTGTCTATTGATATGTAAAACACTTTATTAAATCAGTAATTAGTTATCAATAATAACATCTAGTAAACATCATTTATTTATTGCCCAGAAATCTGTAGAAGAATGCTAGCTGGGCTCCTCCACTTCTTCCTGGCTGGAAGTCCCAGGTTGGACATCGGAAGCCTCAGCTGGGGTGGAAGGAAGAGTGGAAGGAAGGGATGAGAGGGATTCCCTGACTTCAGTCTGGTCTGACAGAAATAGCAGTCTCTCATAGTACCAGAGCCTGGGGACATAAATGTCATCTGCTGCAGCTCCGGATCTCTGGGAATCCGTGACCTTCTTGCGCTCCCTTAGATAAGTGCTCCTTAGGCCACCAATTTTGGCTTTTAAATAGGGGGTGGTTGCCGTGGGGACCACCGGCTTCACCAACTCCAGCAGTTTCTCCAGCGCTGTCTGCCTCTTTTGTTTATGATTATAATGTGGATGTTTCACCTGCCACAGACAGGGCAGCTCCCTGTATTTATCTATGAACAGGGGGAGGAAGTTGTGGTCATTGAAGCCATCCATTTTATCTGCAAGACACAAGACAAGAAAAACCCTAATGTCAGGCGAAACTCTCCTAATCTTGTTACAATATAGGCCTCAATCTAGAAGCAGTATAGGCCCAAGTTTAAATCTTACCTTCATTATAACAATTGGCGCCTCCGATACTCCTTCCTCCTTTTACAGATCGTACGTACTACGCACACGTGTCACGCTTTATTTACACTGCGCATGCGTGAAACTCCGCCCGCCCCTGATGTTCTTTCTAGTCTATTCCCCGCCCCTTCTCGTTCGGCGCAGTGGGGGAAGAGCACATGGCGGAGACAGAGCAGGTGCGTGCTAATTACAGCAACGAGGAGGAGGAGGAGGAAAGCCCGGAGCCTGAAACGTCCCGATCCAGAAGGAGACGATTTAAGGCCTCAAATATGTCCTTTGGGGAGATGGTGGAGATGGTCAACATACTGAAGAGGACTGACTATGACGGGAAGTATGGACCTTACCCCAACCCCAATGTCCGAAAGGCCAAGATCATGGCAAAAGTGGTCAAGAGTCTGCACCAGAATTTCGGGGTAAGGCGATCGAAAGATTAGCTCAGGAAGCAGTGGTCAGACCTGAAATTAAGGGAGCACAAGCAGTACAGAAGGATCAGGAGAGTGCTGCAAAAAAGTAAGTAGTTGTGCTGTGTTCCTATCCTTTATTTTTATTACGTTCGTGCTGCTCCATGTGCTTTTCTTAACTGTTGTACAGTTTAAAATGGCAACTTTCATGTTCATGGGCACATTATGCGTTCGTATGAAACATTGTTCGTTCGGCCTAGAAAACACCATTTTTATGGCCATATGCATTTGAATAGATTTTTTATGGCCTACTTCTCTTAAAATAATTTGGTTGTGTAGATGGGTTTGTAACTAGAATGAAATGCAAACTAGATTCTGGGTAAGGAGAGGACACTCAGCAGCTGTTTACACATCTGGACGCTGGAGCACTAGTGTGGGACACAAGAACACCCTTTTTATTAGGGGGTCCCACACAGGTGCTTCAGTGTATACTAAAGGGTTGACTCCATCTGTGAAGCTTTCACAAAACAGGTAAGTATTCAAGCTTGACAAAGGAAAAAAAAATTCTTAATCTTGGAACTCTGCCAAAATAGACAATTGTACCCCACTTCCAAGCAATGTTTCATTTTCCTATTTCTGCCATCAAATATCTGTGTACTAAGTATACCTATTTTTTTTTACATAGGGGATCAAAGACTCGGAGGACACCCCTCATCCGAGGAGAAAACAGACCCCCCACCTCAGAAAGAAGTGGAAACCCACCAAACACAACAGGAGGAGGAGGAGGAAGGAGATGTGGTGGAAATTGTCACCACAACAGGTGAGTGTCTGCGACCACAGGCTCAGGTAAGAGATGGATGCCGGCATATTTATAATACATGGTGTGTTTTTGTTTCTATCTTTTTAGGTGATCGTGATGTTGTGGATCCAGATCATTTCACCTCTGAAAGTGCACAGATCCTGATCAGGGAGATCATGGGGTGTATTAGGGACTTGGAAAACATCCTGAAAAACATCAATGATGTTAAAAAAAAAATGAAGAACATCATTGATGTTTTAGGGAGAGTTTAAAACCTCTCCAAATCCCTTCCCTTTTTTGTGCTTTTTGGGCTCTAAAAATTTCAAACATTTTTTGACATATTCTCGAAAAGCCAAATTTTGAAGATGCACACAATGTGTCAACATGTGCTATCTGCCATAACGGGAGATCAATGGACGCGTTTTGGGGGTGCAACCCCTTCCTCAATAACAAAGTAGATGGGAGGAAGGGGTTGCACCCCCAAAACACGTCCCTTGATCCCCCGTGATGGCAGCTAGCACATGTTGACATTCGGCAATTTGTGTGCATTTTCAAAATTTGGCTTTTCCAGGGGTGACTTCACCCCATCTGAACACAATATCAAACACAGTTTAGAAATACTCATGTCTGATATTGTCTTCAATTTCTTGAAAAGTTGAACTTTGTAAGTTCCAGATTTGTGTCTTTCTTGTTGTTTTTAAACATGCCTGTTTTATCTTAAATGGACATTTCTACTTTTAGAAATGTGACCCAAAAAATTTTTATACAACAAACATGTTGGTTTGTTTTAAAAACCTTTTATAAATGCACATGTGATTGTGCTGGTATTAAAAAGATTAATACTCAAGAATGTGTGGATTAAGGGGCGTGGCGACCGGACTCCAAGATGGATGCTTAACCCAGGAGCTCCGCTCGCCTACCGGAGATAATCTACAGCCATCAGAGCCCACCAGCGCCATTCACGGCTCTAAAAACTAACATCCTAACAGCAAGATCCCGCTGAACAGATTGAGGATGCCCAGACATCGCAAAAACCCACAGCAACCACAGAAGATGACGAGCTACTATACAGCTCGCGGTCCACAACAAAATGGCGGTGGAGTGCCGAATATCAGGCCAGAGCAGAGGCCCGGAACGAACGGCGGCACAAACGGCCTCCCATCCGCTACTGCCCGCTCCTCCAATCCACCCAGTGAGTCCTCCTCGGGCCCATCCAACCCTACTACAAGAAGCTCAGCCAAATCAAAGCCACGGAGGGACTCCCCAGTCAGATGGCAGACTGACCCAGACATGGAGGTAAGCGGGCCCTGCAGCACTTCCACTCACCAGAGCAGCACAGAGGGTGATCCTATTAAAGAATTCCCCACAGCAGATAGACCGGTATCAGACACTCTGCTTAAAGATATGTTACTGTCCCTCAGATCCTCATTACATGCAGATATGGTCAGGGGGATAAATGAGTGCCAGAGGGAAGTGAAAGCCATAGGCCACAGAGTACACCAAGTAGAAAACAAAATGGAGGAATATACCTCAGCATATAATGTAATGGTGGAGGCTCATACAGCCCATGGGGAGGACATTACATGGATAAAAGACAAATTGGCCGACCTCGAGGACAGGTCCAGAAGGAATAACCTCAAGCTGAGGGGTATTCCAGAAGACGTCCCTCCTAGTCAGCTCCTGCAATGTGTTCAGACCCTATTCTCCACATTGGTACCAGAAGCATCAGCGCATGATCTTCTGGTGGACAGGATTCACAGAGTCCCCAAACCATCTTTCCTTCCGGATAGGATCCCCAGAGATGTGTTACTGAGAATGCATTTTTTCCACATAAAAGACCAGTGTCCTACAAGCCTCACACAGGCCTGAAAATATCCCCAGCAATATGTAAACCTCAGGCTTCTCCCGGATCTCTCCAGACATACCTTACAACGTCGCCGTAACCTGCTGACAATAACCAAAGCCTTAAGGAATCTCAAAATCCTCCATAAATGGAAGTATCCTGCCACGCTTTCTATCACCCACAATGGGACAACTGTCACAGTATCCACCTTAGAAGAAGGGATTACTGCTTTAAGGCGATGGAATATCATTCCTGACCAGCCAAATCCACAACCCCGTTCAGTGGGGCCCGTAATCATTCAAAATGAGTGGCAAGTTGTGTCTTACAAGCGTTCAAATAAGAAACCTACAGGTGAAAAATAGAATATATAAAATATAAATAGAAACTCACAAGTATGCAAGTTTATCTCCAAGGACGAGTTTCAAAGTTCGAATCTCTCCTTCACCCCTATAACACCGTTAGCAGCTACATCTGCACGAGGATCAATTTTTACAATCCATTTCTTATAACAAAATAGGTATCCTTAATGCTCACGCCCTCTGCACGAGGAACACCTCCACCGCGCCAATGTCACCCCTAAAAACTTCAAAAATACTAAATAAATATACACCAGTGACAGTGATTAAATTAAAATAAACTAGTGAACACAGAAAATATAGAGCTGCCCCCTTAAAATCACAATATGAATCAATAGTTAATTTAATCCTAAATGTCGGTTAAAAAAACAAAAATGGTGAACCGACACATAGGGTAAATTAGAAGGCGCTCAGAAACAGTCCAGGTATACCTTGCAGTATAAATATTGGTGACAATCTCTATTAATCAATAGGTTTCCTGGGTGTAAACAATAAAGGTGTATCTACAATGTACAGTGGTGGTGATACCCTCTAATTAGTGAATCAATCACCTAAGTGTAACATGCCTCTATTATTCAACAGGTTAACTGGGTGTAAACAATAAGGGTATACCTTGCAGTATACAATAGTGGTGACACCCTCTATTAGTGAATCAATCACCTAAGTGTAGCACACTGGATTAACAGTGGACCACAAAAGTATGTAAACCTGTAAACATAAAATAAATAAAGCTTTCAAAATGTATAGTGTGACCATATGAATAATTACACACATATAGAAGTGACAGCAATTGGAAAATAAACTCGTGCAAGTATTTCAGTTCATGCTGCAAAAGTTAAAAACTCCATATACAGCCCATAAATGAAACCAGCCTCCAAACAGGCTGCAGGTGATAGAGAATAGTGACGATGAAATATAAATCAAATGTCCCACACAGATGATTCCTCAGTGATAAATGTCAAATGATGAGTAACTTTGTGCTTCTTCCACCTCACCACCGTGCCAGTGAATCACACTCTCCAGACATACACTCACCGAAATAAAATGCGAGCATTCTCATGCAAGGCAAAACAAGCTCTCTTTACCACACTCCAGGGTAAATAGTGCATACAAAGTTCACAGCGATGGTGTTCAATGGATCCACATATAAAAAAATAAATGCTCCAATAGTGTAATTCAGCAACAACAATTTATTAAAATCACTGCAATCCTCACACATAGCACTCACATTGTGTAAACGTAAAAAGGCGTGGCTGTGAGTTGTGACGTACATGCTGTCGGCCACACAGGAGGATAGGATTACGAGCGCATGGAGGGACGGAGGTATCCCGAGGGAGGGGTGAGAGCATACCCAGCAGTTGTACACCTCGGGTCCGCCGTGACCATTGGTTATTGTTTAATCCACAAAGTTGAGGCTTGACGTTGATTACACGTTCTGTGCCTTTTTACGTTTACACAATGTGAGTGCTATGTGTGAGGATTGCAGTGATTTTAATAAATTGTTGTTGCTGAATTACACTATTGAAGCATTTATTTTTTTATATGTGGATCCATTGAACACCATCGCTGTGAACTTCGTATGCACTATTTACCCTGGAGTGTGGTAAAGAGAGCTTGTTTTGCCTTGCATGAGAATGCTGGCATTATATTTCGGTGAGTGTATGTCTGGAGAGTGTGATTCACTGGCACGGTGGTGAGGTGGAAGAAGCACGAAGTTACTCATCATTTGACATTTATCACTGAGGAATCATCTGTGTGGGACATTTGATTTATATTTCATCGTCACTATTCTCTATCACCTGCAGCCTGTTTGGAGGCTGGTTTCATTCATGGACTGTATATGGAGTTTTTAACTTTTGCAGCATGAACTGAAATACTTGCACGAGTTTATTTTCCAATTGCTGTCACTTCTATATGTGTGTAATTATTCATATGGTCACACTATACATTTTGAAAGCTTTATTTATTTTATGTTTACAGGTTTACATACTTTTGTGGTCCACTGTTAATCCAGTGTGCTACACTTAGGTGATTGATTCACTAATAGAGGGTGTCACCACTATTGTATACTGCAAGGTATACCCTTATTGTTTACACCCAGTTAACCTGTTGAATAATAGAGGCGTGTTACACTTAGGTGATTGATTCACTAATTAGAGGGTATCACCACCACTGTACATTGTAGATACACCTTTATTGTTTACACCCAGGGAACCTATTGATTAATAGAGATTGTCACCAATATTTATACTGCAAGGTATACCTGGACTGTTTCTGAGTGCCTTCTAATTTACCCTATGTGTCGGTTCACCATTTTTGTTTTTTTAACCGACATTTAGGATTAAATTAACTATCATTTCTTATAACACCCATGTTAACTCTTTTTCGTTTTCAGTTTCTGTTTCTCTTATTTTTCCTGTGATATACCGAGCTTAATATGAAACGACCTAATTTTATCTGTGGAACAGGACTTGCCAAAGATGATCTTCTTCAACAACATAGCAGCACTACCAACCAAGCCTGCAGGCCGCAGTGAGTATTTCTACCACACAGCTCCACAAAATATCTCACACCTGCGATGACAATCACATGTCTTTCAATTAATGCTAGAGGGTTAAACCACACAGCCAATAGGTTCTCTTTATGGAAAGAAGCCAACAAACAAAAAGCGGACATCTTATGTGTCCAAGAAACGCACTTTCACAGCGACCACACACCATATTGTGCACATAAGGACTATCCATACCTTTACATGGCCTGCAAACCACATCACAAAAAGGAGGTGTTCTACTTGCCTTTAAAAACTCCCTCTCGTTTGTACCCAGGGACGTTGTTCTCGATGAAGGAGGCAGATACATCATAGCCACAATAGACATCAACTCAACCCCATACACAATTGTCACGGTATATGCTCCAAACTCACACCAAATCGGATTCCTCAAAAAAGTGCTTTATAAAGCAAACTCCATGAAATATGGCAATCTCTTGATCTGCGGAGACTTTAACCTGACACCAGATCCATCTATGGACACCTCCTCAGGTAAACCTAAGGGTGTACCTCCCCTTCAATCACTACTCCACAAAGGGGAATTATTTGATACATGGAGATGTCTCCACCACAAAGAGAGGGACTATACCTTCTTCTCTAGACATTGCTCATACTCACGCATAGATTTGTTCCAAATGGACAAATGGCTCCTACAAAATGTGGAAATAACGAAAATACATGATATTACGTGGTCTGACCACTCTGCTATTTCTATGTCCATTAGGGAGAGGGAAATCTCCTTCTCACCCCCCATCTGGCGCTGTAACACACGTATACTCCAGGAACCCAGATATCAAAAAAAACATCTCAGCACCTAAACAATTTTTTCTCAGATAATGCTGGATCAGTAATCGATCTGTATATCTTATGGAATTCACATGAGAGGCATCTTGATTCAACTAGGATCAAGAGAAAAAAAAAGACGGGCTCAGCAGTTTAATGCTGTTCTACAAGATATACACACTGCAGAAATTCAAAAAAAAAAAGATCCTTCAATTCCTTTAACTAACAAACTAAAGTCCCTTAGAGAAACACTAAGGAATATACTATCACAACAATTTGACACACCTCAGATGCCTTCAATTAAATCATTATGCAAACGCTAATAGGGCAGGTAATTATCTAGCAAACAGAATGAAGGCAGCTTGCATACAAACAAGAATAGCTTATCTGAAACATCCTACCCTACTACATGAAATCAGGAACCCACAGGATATTGCTAACCAGTTCGCGGGATACTATAGTTCACTCTATAACCTACATAGTGATCCCAACACACAGCAACCTACAGTAGACAAAATAGAATCATTTCTACAGAATATTAATCTCCCAACTCTTTCTGAACACTAGAAATACTGAATGCACCAATTACGGTCTGGGAAATAGTACAGACAATAAACACACTTCCTAATGGGAAATCCCTGGGACCTGATGGTTTTTCTAATGAATACTTCAAAACATTTGCTAATATTCTCTCCCCACACATGACAACAGTATTTAATAAAGCTGCTGAGACCGCCACACTCCCACAAGATATGCTTAAAGCACACATTGTAACACTACCTAAACCAGGAAAAGAACCCACTACACCGGCTAATTTTCGCCCAATTTCCCGCCTTAATTCAGACACAAAGGTATATTTCCAACTATCTTTAATTTGATGATAGAACCTCTAGCTGAGACTATACGGTCTCACCCCTTGGTTACAGGCTTCCAGTTTGGCTCCAAAACACACACCATCAATCTGTATGCAGATGATGTAATCCTGCTCTTGACCAACCCAATCACATCATTACAACAGGCCCACAAAATTCTTAGCACATTTGGGGAAGTCTCATACTATAAATCTAATTTCACGAAATCACTAATACTCGATGTTGGAGTACCACCCCCTATTTGTGCGGTGTTACAGTCACAATTACCTTACACGTGGAGCAAAGAAGGTATCACATACCTCGGTACCACAATCACAAACAAAACCTCCACGCTCGCTAAAACTAACTTAATACCTATGGTAGCCAAACTGGAGGCCCAAATCAAGAATATGTCCAATACAGAAATTTCATGGCTTGGCAGAATTACAGCCTATAAAATGATGATATTACCGCAAATACTATATATATTCCATACTCTGCCGATCCACATACCTCTGTTCTATATCAACAATATAACAAAGCTAGGATGGAGGTATATATGGAATGGTAAAAAGGCAAGGTGTCCCCGAAATTACCTCTTATCCCATAGGAAAATAGGAGGGGCAGGGCTAGGGAACATAAATGATTACTTCTGGGCAGTTAGATTGGATCAAATCAAACACTGGTTTGATCTAAAGAAATACCACTATGGGTGGATATAGAGAAAGCACTAGCACCAACAAAAGACCTAACTTTACTATTGCTAAGCGATAAGTGGATACCTTGGAACATGAAAACCTTATCTCCCCCAATGCAGATAACCTTGAGAGAATGGAGACTCTTACTATCACAAAAACATAAGGACATGCAGGAGATAGGCTACGACATACCCTTGACACTCTTAGAGACCAAGATTCCACTACTAAAGGTCAAAAAACTGACGCACAAGGGCATTACATATATATCAGATCTCTACAATGGGTCAAAACTCAAATCTATCGATCAGATTATGACACAATATAGCCTTCCAAAGGATAGCAGACTTACATGCCTAGGGATCATACACTTTCTTAAATATCAATTGAAACCGGATATTACCCTTCCAGGCCAAATATGGCACTTCTATTCAACAGAAGACAGTAAAACAAAAGGTATATCCTTTTTCTACAACCACGTAAGAGATAAACTCTCATTCATAAAAACAACAGCAATGGAAAAATGGGAGGAAGAACTCGGCATTACCTTCTCTACAGAACAATGGCAACTGTCATTCAAGGAAATACACAAAGCCTCTCACTGTGTTAAACACTGGGAACTGGCAATTAAGATGGCCAATAGATGGCATTACACTCCATATAGACTAGCAAAATACTTTCCCGGAACCTCACCACTTTGTTGGAGAGCATGTGGACACATAGGTTCCTTACTCCATATGCTCTGGCACTGTCCAACAGTGAAAAGTATATGGAACCAAGTATTTAGACTTCTATCATCTATAACCGGAATGATTACATCCCTTGACCTGGCATTAGCAATCTTACACTTAAACATAGAGAAATTCCACACAGATTTTCGACATGTCATAACACACATACTGCTAGAGACGCGATCACTAATTCTACAAAATTGGAAATCCACTACAGCCATAAACATACCAGACATCATTAAAGCTGTAAATAGGAATTATACTTTCGAACGTCTTATAGCGATAAACTCGCTAAAATACGAAACATTTGACAAATACTGGTCTATATGGCCATACCAACTCTGAATATAATTACATAAGAGGTTGTTTCGTAGTATTAACACTACCTGTGTTAATACTATATGTAATTACTGATAAAGTACTGTCATAATGAGTTAATGAATATCCTTCATAGCTGTATATCAAACTAATATGTATATCACGAATATGTATATCACATTTAAAATCCTTTTTGTTCTGTACTATGTTTATTTTTCTGAAATATTCAATAAAAAACTATTGAAATAAAAAAAAATGTGTGGATTATTGTTTGAACACTCCAAAAATGTTGTTGTGCTCAAATTGGTGTTTTCTGTGACAATGGGGGTTATTTCCTAAGGGTAAATCCACTTTGCACTACAAGTGCAGTTTCAAGTGCACTTGTAGTGCAAAGTGTCTTTGCCTTTAGTAAATAACACCCAACAGTGCTTTGTAATGTTACACAATCACGCCATTTTCAGGACTCATTTCTGTCAGGGTCAGTTAAAAAAAACACAAGCAGTAAATGTCACCAAAGATTTTAGTAGTTCAAATGATTTTTTTATTTTAAAAATGTTTCAGACATTGTCTGGCATATTGATGGCCCCCCTACCCGCAAAGTAATCAAGGTATCTTAGACGGACCTCACGGGCACTCAAGGGGGGAAAGCCAGGACGGGCACTTTTAAGCATCATCAGGGTTGGTTCATTATGAATTCTGGCTTCAGGTCCAACTGAGCCAGCATAGTTGGCAGAATTTTGCCGTAAATAGTTGTGTAGAACACAGCACACCAGGATAATATGATTCAGTTTGTACTCTGCCATGTGTATGGGTGTAAGAAATAGGCGGAACCGGCTGGCCATGATTCCAAACGTGTTCTCCACCACTCTTCTGGCTCTGGCCAGCCGGTAATTAAAAACCCTCTGGTCCGGGGTGAGGGTCCTCATTGGGAATGGCAGCATAAGATGGTCCCCCAGCGCAAACGCTTCATCAGCAACGAAGACGTATGGGAGTCCTTCCACATTGTCTTCTGCAGGTGGCAAGTCCTAGCTGCCATTCTGGAGACGCCTGTAGAACTCCGTCTGGGTGATGACTTCACCATCGGACATCCGGCCATTCTTCCCCACATCCACATACAGGAACTCATAAGTAGCCGACACCACTGCCAACATCACAATACTATTGAACCCCTTATAATTATAATAGTATGACCCTGAGTTGGGTGGTGGGACGATGTGGACGTGTTTCCTATCAATTGCCCCTCCACAGTTAGGAAAGTCCAACCACTGGGCAAAGTGGGAGGCCACAGTCTGCCATTCCTGTGGGTTGGAAGGAAACTGTGGCGTCAAACAAGAAAAAAAAAATTAATCATTTTGCACCTAAACAGGGAAAGCAGATTAGACACAAACATTCTTGACCAACAACAGTATAACATTTATTTTAGGGAGTTTGGAAAGACCAAGGTATAAGGTCCACCTATGAGATTCCCCCTCCCCCCACCCTCTCATGGGCCATTTCTGACATTTTAGGGGGGCTCTTGGAGTTAACCCTCTCCACTTCATTGAGAGATAAATGCCTAAATAATGTATATTACTTTTACTTGCCAGCCCCTCCTTACTTACACTATTGACAGCCCAATGGACAGGTAAGAAGTGTTATAATACAAAGATATAAAAACACACTGTACACATTTTAGCACATTTGGTGTCACGGAACGTCCCACAATCCACTTGAGTGTTTCCGTCAGTATACCACTTCCTTGTAGTCTGGATACAGATATCAGATATTCCAAATGCTTCCAAGCACAAAACAAGGTGACACTTGCTTAGATGCTAACATGAACTAACTTTATTTAGAATCAAAATTACAAGACTTTATATGCCGTTAGAACCTCCTCTAACAATACAACTGTAACCTAATTAACATGAGCTAGTTTACTAAATTATTTACCCAGACTAGGTGACTACATCTCCTAGCTCATTGACTATTCAACACACATTAACATTAACACCAACACAGGGTTAATTAGAACAAACAACAATGAGTTGAATACCCTTAGAACCTGTGGTAAGCCAGACTAAACGCATTTACATTAAACACATTATAGCTGACATCAGACAGGTGAGTGGAGTTGATGACATTAGCATTTTCTCACAGTATGAGTCCCAACAGTATGACTCAGTCACTATTGCTACTATGGCAAATACAGGGTCCCCAGAGTCTGTGTGTCCTGGGGGACAAGGACCCGAAGCCAAAGTAACAACACCTCAAGGGTACGCCAAATGCCAGGGCCCATAATCTGTAGGCAAGAGGCTCACATTCAGTCCCCTCCAAAAGCCTCTATCCCGGGTGAGTCTGTCACATTTGGACATTCTGCTATTACCTATCAAGATAATAATAGGATACAAAAACTTGAAACAGTACCAGTGCAAAGTCAGCAGATTGATGATTGAGGATAGATAGAGAATTGGTATCAGCTGATTTAGCAGTTGGGGGGAGGGAGGGTTCCAACTGATTTGGGGAACCCAAACAAAAAGCCTCTGGCACTCTGCCTGAATTTAAAGCACATATCACATTTTTAAACATTTTAGGGGGTATTTAGGGTAAAGCACTACAATGGAGCTGATAAAATACATTGTTAAGTGACTACATGAGGTGAATATAGGGCCAGGAGACCATGCTGGGGAGGTATATGAAGGCAAATATGTATGATGGACAAAAAAAATAATTACATAAAAATCCAGCATGCATTAAGACAAAGGGGACATTCACAGCATATTACAATCATGGTAATTAGGGAATGAGGAAAGAAATACAATATATTATCAAACATTAAATACAATAAAATGTGATATAAAAGGATAAATCTTACCTTAATATACTCCTTCTGCAGGACCTAAATGATGGCAGAACAGGTCTCTGGGATAATGATCCCCAGAGCCTGGGGGGAGATGCCTGTTGAGAACTTGAGGTCCTGCAGGCTTCTCCCAGTGGCCAAGTACCGCAGGATGGCGACTAGCCTCTGCTCTGGAGTGATGTCTTGCCTCATGCAGGTATCCTGCCTGCTAATATAAGGGGTCAGCAAAGCCAACAAACGGTGAAATACGGGGTCCGTCATCCTGAGAAAGTTCCTGAAATCATCAGGATTATTCTCACGGATCTCACGGAGCAAAGGCATGTGACAGAACTGGTCACGCTGGAGTAACCAATTCTTGGTCCATTAACTCCTCCCCACCTTGTTCATGGACTGGGCTTGTGTCAAGGTCAGGACCCCAACACCAAGCCCCCGCACAGCACGAACTCTACGAGGAGTACGTATACGCAACATGGCTAGAAAACGGTCGGCTGCTCAGAACGAAGTAACAGAACGCACTGAAGAACAGCAAGGCCTGTGAAGAGCGACCTGAAAAACAGTAACGAACGAACAAGAACACAATGACAGAGTCACATGTAACTCGCTGCACGCACTGAAGACCAGATACAAACCCACAAGCACAAACTGAACAGCAGAAAACGGTCTGAAAATCAGGAGTCTGAAAAAGCACGAATTGTCTCTCACCAAACTTTTACTAACACGAGATTAGCAAAAGGAGCCCAGAGGGTGCCACGCTTGGTTCGGACCTGCCCTTTTCTAGTCTTGTCATAGGTGGTGTACATGACCGTATTCTTGGCGATCGGAAATTCCGACAACTTTGTGCGACCGTGTGTATGCAATACAAGTTTGAGCCAACATCCGTCGGAAAAAATCCATGGATTTTGTTGTCAGAATGTCCGATCAATGTCCGACCGTGTATACAGGGCATATGTGTTTTGTGGGTTTAGAAGAATAGATGTTTGTAGCTACACACATATTAGGCATGGGATCATAAGGGACATTTAACTGTTATGCCTTTATGTGTACGTGGCTTTAAATTTTGGCTTTTAGAGGGATGAGATCACCCCATCAGAGGAAGGCAACATCCACACAATCTTGGGACACTAATGTCCCGTTTGGCCTTTACTTTATCAAACTCAAACTTTGTAAGTTACTGAGTTTGGGTTGTGTATCTAATGTTTTAGAACATGCCTGTTTAGCAACAAAAAAAAGACATAATACAAAATAAACATGTTATATACCAAGATGTTGGTTTGTGAATGTGCTTTGAGTAAACTGTTTTTCACTAAACAATGTGTGGCCATTTATTTCATTGCTCAATACCAGTGTATTTTGTAAATTGTTGTAGTTACAGTCACAATATGCTCTTAAATGTGGACAACTCCTGAAATTGTTAGGCCTCAAAAAAAAATAAAGGAGTTGTAAAGACATAATGTTTTTGAACTTTATGCATTAGATCTATTAAGAACAAAAACTGTGTGTGTGTAGCAGACCCACAGCACACCATAATAGTTAGGTGAAGAAGATATTGTCACCTCATGTAGCAATTAGGGTACATTTGCACTATTGGAGCAAGTGGCCAAAATAAAGCCCATTTGGGAACATATTAGACATATAAGACACACAGACAACAGTAGTTCAAATGAAAAAAAAATAGAAATTATCAGCTAAAATTTGCTGCCAAGACACTGCCCCCCTACCCACAAATATTCCAGGTATTTCTGCCGTAAATCCCGGGCAATTTGTGATCGCAATCCAGCATGGACATTTTCAATAGACATCAGCACGCCCACAGATGGACAAGCTGCAGCCTCTTCAGCTGGGCCTGCCACTGCAGGGTCCATGTCACTTGGCAGTGAGGCTAGGTAGCTGGTAGCATTCCTCCTTAAAAAATTATGGAGAATAAAGCAGAACTGGACCACATGATTTATCTTGTAGAGTGCCAGGTTGATTGGAGTCAAAAACAACCTGAAACGACTCGATAGGATGCCAAAGGCATTTTCAACCACCCTTTTGGCACGAGAGAACCTGTAATTGAAGATTCTCTGATCTGGGGTGAGATTCCTCATAGGAAACAGCTTCATCAGATGTTCCCCCAGAGCAAAGGCCTCATCTGCCATGAAAACAAAATTGAGGTCCTCAACATTCTCCTCAGCAGGTGGCAAGTTTAAGGTGTCATTCTGGAGCAGCTTGTAGAACTCTGTCTGCATAATCACTCCTCTGTCAGAGTTGCGGCTGTTCTTCCCAACATCCATATACAATAACTCAAAGTTGGCAGACACTACAGCTAGAATGACTATGCTGCAAAAGCCCTTATAATTAAAATAGTAGGTGCCAGACCTGGGTGGTGGTACAATCCAGACATGCTTGCCATCAATAGCACCACCACAGTTGGGAAAATCCCACTGATGATGGAACTGGGCTGAAACGTCCTGCCATTGCTCTGGGTTGGAAGGAGACTGTGTATTAAAAAAAGAAAAAAGAAATTACTACTTCTGCACATAACATTGCAAGCAGATTTGACACAAACATGCTTAGCCAACATAAGGATACACTTAAATGAGTATTTAAAGACAAAAGTGGAAGGTCAACTTATCTGATTCCTCCACCCCTCTGGTGGCCATTAGACAAATTTTAGGGGGGGTAATGGGAAGATGTTTTGGACAGGTAACCCTCTCCACTTCCGTGAGAGCTGTTTGCATAAAAAATCAGTGATACTTTGGCCAACTCCTCCTTACTTACACTATTGGCAGCCCAGTGGACAGGTGAGAACTTGAAGTGTCATAATCGAAAAAGCTGGATATACACTGTCCAAATTGCAGCACATTTTGACATTATGATTTAACCTATCAATATAAAAGAAGGCACAAAATTAATAAGTTTCAATTTGTAGGTAATCAGGCAGGCCCTTGCACTACATGGTTTGGGGAATTAATACAGAAATATGAACACAAAAAAGGGATAGTGTTTATGGGTTTTGCAAAGTCAGCAGAGTATTTGGATCTGTTGACTTTTTTTGGGGGGGGGGTTCCAAATGAAAAAAGATGCAGGAAAAGCTTACAGCATGCACGAGGACAAAGAGGACATTCACAGCATATTATAATATTGAGAATTATTTAATCAACAAATTAATACAATACATTAGCAAACATAAATACATAGACCGTGATCTTAAAGGTAAAAACGTACCCTAATATATCCTTCTGCAGGACTTAAATAATGGCTGAGAAGGTCTCTGGAATAATGACTCCCAGAGCCTGGGGGAGATCCCAGTCATAAACTTGAGATCCTGGAGACTTCTTCCCGTCACCAAGTATCACAAGGTGGCTATGAGCCTTTGCTCTGGAGTGAGGGAAAGCCTCATGCATGTGTCCTGCTTCTTAATATAGGGGGTCACCAATGCCAAGAGTTGGTGAAAGCAGGGGTCCGTCATCCGGAGATGATTCCAAAATTAATCCGGATTATTCTCCTGGAGCTCCCACAGCCATGGCATAAGACATAATTGGTCACGATTAAGCAACCAATTTTTGGTCCAAGAAATCCTCCTCCTCCTGTTCTTGGACTGGACTTGGGTCAAAGCAATAACTCCTAGCCCAATAATAACCTCTTTCCTCTGATTACGCAACATGGCTGGTTGATGAATGGGTGTAGACTTCTATCATCTATAACCGGAATGATTACATCCCCTGACCCGGCATTAGCAATCTTACACTTAAACATAGAGAAATTCCACACAGATTTTAGACATGTCATAACACACATACTGCTAGAGACGTGATCACTAATTCTACAAAATTGGAAATCCACTACAGCCATAAACATACCAGACATCATTAAAGCTGTAAATAGGAATTATACTTTTGAACGTCTTATAGCGATAAACTCGCTAAAATGCGAAACATTTGACAAATACTGGTCTATATGGCCATACCAACTCTGAATATAATTACATAAGAGGTTGTTTCGTAGTATTAACACTACCTGTGTTAATACTATATGTAATTACTGATAAAGTACTGTCATAATGAGTTAATGAATATCCTTCATAGCTGTATATCAAACTAATATGTATATCACGAATATGTATATCACATTTAAAATCCTTTTTGTTCTGTACTATGTTTATTTTTCTGAAATATTCAATAAAAAACTATTGAAATAAAAAAAATGTGTGGATTATTGTTTGAACACTCCAAAAATGTTGTTGTGCTCAAATTGGTGTTTTCTGTGACAATGGGGGTTATTTCCTAAGGGTAAATCCACTTTGCACTACAAGTGCAGTTTCAAGTGCACTTGTAGTGCAAAGTGTCTTTGCCTTTAGTAAATAACACCCAACAGTGCTTTGTAATGTTACACAATCACGCCATTTTCAGGACTCATTTCTGTCAGGGTCAGTTAAAAAAAACACAAGCAGTAAATGTCACCAAAGATTTTAGTAGTTCAAATGATTTTTTTATTTTAAAAATGTTTCAGACATTGTCTGGCATATTGATGGCCCCCCTACCCACAAAGTAATCAAGGTATCTTAGACGGACCTCACGGGCACTCAAGGGGGGAAAGCCAGGACGGGCACTTTTAAGTGTCGTCAAGGTTGGTTCATTATGAATTCCGGCCTCAGGCCCAACTGAGCCAGCATAGTTGGCAGAATTTTGCCGTAAATAGTTGTGTAGAACACAGCACACCAGGATAATATGATTCAGTTTGTACTCTGCCATGTGTATGGGTGTAAGAAATAGGCGGAACCGGCTGGCCATGATTCCAAACGTGTTCTCCACCACTCTTCTGGCTCTGGCCAGCCGGTAATTAAAAACCCTCTGGTCCGGGGTGAGGGTCCTCACTGGGAATGGCCGCATAAGATGGTCCCCCAGCGCAAACGCTTCATCAGCAACGAAGACGTATGGGAGTCCTTCCACATTGTCTTCTGCAGGTGGCAAGTCCTAGCTGCCATTCTGGAGACGCCTGTAGAACTCCGTCTGGGTGATGACTTCACCATCGGACATCCGGCCATTCTTCCCCACATCCACATACAGGAACTCATAAGTAGCCGACACCACTGCCAACATCACAATACTATTGAACCCCTTATAATTATAATAGTATGACCCTGAGTTGGGTGGTGGGACGATGTGGACGTGTTTCCTATCAATTGCCCCTCCACAGTTAGGAAAGTCCAACCACTGGGCAAAGTGGGAGGCCACAGTCTGCCATTCCTGTGGGTTGGAAGGAAACTGTGGCGTCAAACAAGAAAAAAAAAATTAATCATTTTGCACCTAAACAGGGAAAGCAGATTAGACACAAACATTCTTGACCAACAACAGTATAACATTTATTTTAGGGAGTTTGGAAAGACCAAGGTATAAGGTCCACCTATGAGATTCCCCCTCCCCCCACCCTCTCATGGGCCATTTCTGACATTTTAGGGGGGGCTCTTGGAGTTAACCCTCTCCACTTCATTGAGAGATAAATGCCTAAATAATGTATATTACTTTTACTTGCCAGCCCCTCCTTACTTACACTATTGACAGCCCAATGGACAGGTAAGAAGTGTTATAATACAAAGATATAAAAACACACTGTACACATTTTAGCACATTTGGTGTCACGGAACGTCCCACAATCCACTTGAGTGTTTCCGTCAGTATACCACTTCCTTGTAGTCTGGATACAGATATCAGATATTCCAAATGCTTCCAAGCACAAAACAAGGTGACACTTGCTTAGATGCTAACATGAACTAACTTTATTTAGAATCAAAATTACAAGACTTTATATGCCGTTAGAACCTCCTCTAACAATACAACTGTAACCTAATTAACATGAGCTAGTTTACTAAATTATTTACCCAGACTAGGTGACTACATCTCCTAGCTCATTGACTATTCAACACACATTAACATTAACACCAACACAGGGTTAATTAGAACAAACAACAATGAGTTGAATACCCTTAGAACCTGTGGTAAGCCAGACTAAACGCATTTACATTAAACACATTATAGCTGACATCAGACAGGTGAGTGGAGTTGA
This sequence comes from Lithobates clamitans, assembly GCA_037952925.1. Taxonomy (NCBI): domain Eukaryota; kingdom Metazoa; phylum Chordata; class Amphibia; order Anura; family Ranidae; genus Lithobates; species Lithobates clamitans. The sequence continues at coordinate 11,374,084 of JBBGZY010000323.1, read as the reverse complement.
TGAAATTAGCATTTTCTCACAGTATGAGTCCCAACAGTATGACTCAGTCACTATTGCTACTATGGCAAATACAGGGTCCCCAGAGTCTGTGTGTCCTGGGGGACAAGGACCCGAAGCCAAAGTAACAACACCTCAAGGGTACGCCAAATGCCAGGGCCCATAATCTGTAGGCAAGAGGCTCACATTCAGTCCCCTCCAAAAGCCTCTATCCCGGGTGAGTCTGTCACATTTGGACATTCTGCTATTACCTATCAAGATAATAATAGGATACAAAAACTTGAAACAGTACCAGTGCAAAGTCAGCAGATAGATGATTGAGGATAGATAGAGAATTGGTATCAGCTGATTTAGCAGTTGGGGGGAGGGAGGGTTCCAACTGATTTGGGGAACCCAAACAAAAAGCCTCTGGCACTCTGCCTGAATTTAAAGCACATATCACATTTTTAAACATTTTAGGGGGTATTTAGGGTAAAGCACTACAATGGAGCTGATAAAATACATTGTTAAGTGACTACATGAGGTGAATATAGGGCCAGGAGACTGTTAGAATATCAGAATTTATGAATGGTTGAGTTCTTGTGATAATTGAATTATATATATAAATATATATATATAAATATATATATATCTTCTATGTATGGAAAAGGTGAAGTTATATAGGTTTTTATACTCATGAAAGTTTATGCTGGTATAGGCTTTGTATGCATTTCTTGGGAGAGATTCATCTCACATATGGATACAATTTAGTGTAGACCATTTCACCTCCCCCATTGTAAGAAGATTAGATTACAGTCTTTCCAAAGACACAAAGTTTCATTATGTTAAGAATATAAGCTGTTTCTTTACACTACTATATTTCTTGATTAGGGTATTAATAAGAACACTGCATTTTACATATATGTATACTGATATGTAGGATTTTATATGTTTAAAGGAAATGTATATATTGTAAGTTAAATGATTCTTAAAAGATAGCTTTTCTCACTTCGTTCATAGCCCCACCCTTAGGAATGTTGGAAGGAGTAATTCAAATTTCGCGGTCTTTTCTGTGGGACTATAAGTATAATGAACCTTTTTTAAGCCAGCCTCTATGGAAAAAGGTGGGAGTTAATTGTAGGAGTACAGACAGGCTGTGGGGAGAGGGGCAGATTCTTTTTCAGCTCTGCATCAAGACACACACACACACACACAGATCTCAGGATATACACACAGACATATCTGATTTAAACTTTATTTTAAGAATAATCTATTTTTGTATTCTACATTTTGACATTGTTTTTGTAACATTTTGCTAATTGATCATTAAATCAATTTTGGAGGTTTTACACGAGAACTTAACAGATTTTTCTTGGAACTTTTCTCATCAATATGAATTATTGAAATATAGTTATTAATACAGTAAATAACTCAATTTCTACAGTGGCGAGCCATTTGCCTGATTCTTTTTGTGCGAATATCGATTTTTTTTCAATAATTTCTCCTTCCGCTTGTCGAGAGGGAATATCAGCAAAAACAGTGATTATTCAGACAAGCTTTCAGGAGAAATCGAAAAAGCTCATTTTCGGCATCATTGAATTGAACTTGGAAGGAAAAGAAACATCAGAATCGGTGAGACGTTTGTGCACGTACAAGAAAAATCTGTTTCTTGATGACGTAATTTCCCGCCAAGAGAGGGAACGCGTGTTACATGAAGGAAGCCGTCTTACATTGGTAAGTTATGGATTTAATTCATGAATTATCCAGTGAGAGTGATTTAGAATTTAAAAATTTGTCAAAGTTTGTTAAAGATGATGAATTATGGTGTTACATGTTCAATGAATGCTTACAGGCTAATAAGAAAATACAAAAGTCAAAATTTGCATTTAAGAAATTCAGAAAACAGGTTAGGAATTTGATTAAGTTGATTAAAGTTTATGATACAATGATATCAGGAGTTTTTGAAAGCAATGTAGTTGGTACAAAAGAGGAAATAAAGGACAATAGTTTATGTACTAATTGTCAGATTTTGACTGAAAGGATAGATGATTTGCAGAGTGCAATTCAAATAAAGGATATTCAGTTGTCTGAGTTACAGAATAATGTAACGTTTAAAGCAGAGTCAAGCAAGAGTTTAGAGATTAATGTTAATGCAGACTCTATGAATGTTACTGCAGATTCTATGCAGGAGCCTTTTGTACAAGATATGCGATTTTTCAAGGTTGATGACCAGGAACATGAAGTTTTGCTTAAAACAAAAATACTAAATAAAGCTGCTGAATGCAGACGCCGTTTAGATATATTACAAAATGGCGTTCAGAGTGCCACGTGTAAGGCCACACCCAGAGATGGTGAGATACACGTCACAGGCAGAACTAAGGTTTCAGAGCAGACAGGAAATACTTCCCTACATACTACACAAAGGAAAACTTTGAAAGTAGAAAATACAGAACATATTTCTGAGCAATATATTCTTTCTCCTTCAAACAATAGTTTGACTGATTTGCCTTATGCTTCAGAAGTCAAACAGATCAGTACATTGACTGTTAATGACAGTTCAATCAATTTGAAAAACAATGATGAAAATGAGAGGGATGGATTACTTCCATCACCATCAGGATTTAGGAAAAAAGGTTCTGAGTCATCTCCAACATTAAAATATGTGACTTCACTTTTATTAGATGAAAGTGGAAGGCCATGGTTACATGGTTTATTAAATGGCAAGGATACTAAATGGTTAATAGATTTAGGATCTAAACTCAGTTTAACTAAAAACAAATTACATGTGAATATTGATTCTCCAAAATGTAATTTAATTGGTTTCAATGGAAAAGGAAATACAGTTGCAGATAAAGTTTCTGGTGTGAATTTCGAGATTCCGGGAGTTTTAAAAACTAAAATAGACGTCTGGTGTTGCCAAAATACAGAGAATATTTTAGGCATGGATGTGATTAGTAAATTAGATTGGATTATTGATTTAAGTAATTCTATTATATGGAAAGATTCATCTAGGCCCAAATCTAGGTTAATAGATTCTTCCATGTACAATAATGTTGGAAGTATCTGTACAGCAGTCGCTGACATTTCTTCAGATTTTAATTGGCCACACACAGGAACCAATCTCGAATTGGAACAATCGGTAAGAGCACATAAAAGTCTTTGGAGTCAGAACAAAATGGATACAGGTTTGTTTAAAGATATTGAGATAGAAATTGAGGGACGAGACCCTGAACCCCAAATTCAAAATAAGTTGCCACAAGAATCAATAGGTCCAGTTTCTGACATTGTACAATCATTTTTACAACAAGGAATATTAAAGAAGGCACAATCAGTGGTAAATAATTGTATTTGGCCTATCAAGAATGCTGATGATTCGTATTCTTTATCAGTTGATTTAAGATCACTGAATAAATGCATTACAAATAACAAACCTATTGTTCCTAATTTAAATTTAATGTCACAAATGGATGCCAAGGCCAAAGTATTTTCAGTACTGGAAATTTCCAATAGTCATTTTTCAGTACCAGTAACAAACAGTTGTCATTATAAACTTGCCTTCAGTTTCAATAAAGAAACTTATGCCTTCACTAGAATAATTCCAGAAATGGAAATCAGTGACGGAATAGTGCACGAGTGCTTGGAGAAAGTTTTATCAAAATTTTCTAGACCAAAATGTATTTTCCAACATGTGGACAAAATTTTGTTGTCTACCCAAAATACAGAGGAACATGTCACTCTGTTGACAGAGTTATTTACTCTGTTACAAACAGCAGGATTGAAATTAAACACAGAGTCAGTTCAGTTAATGAAAGATAAAGTTAACTTTCTTCATATGCAAATTAGTCATGGACAGAGAATGTTATCACAGGAAAAAGTTAGAAACATTTCTGCTATTCCAGTTCCAACATCTTACAAGGCATTATATCAATTTTTGAGTGAGGTAAATTCTTGCAAAGAGTTTTTACAGGAATATGATGATAAAGTTAAACCATTATTTGATTTCCTGAAACAAAAAGATGTTGTGTTTGATGAATGGTCTCAAACCCATACAGATGTTTTTGAAATGTTGAAAAAAGATTTGCAGAATGCTGTTTCATTGCATACAATCGAAATTGGAATGTCTATGCCTGTTTTATTGTCTACTAAGGTATCTGAGAATTCCATCTCAGTAATTTTATTTCAGGTAAAAGATGGTGAACCGAAAATAATAGGTTTTTTCTCCAGAGGTTTGACAAATATGGAAAAGACTTTTGACACAAATATGAAGCAATTGTTAAGTGTTTATTTTGCAGTCAAAGTAACAGAAAAGATTGTGAGATCTAGGATGATCATATTACGGACACCTGATCTGTCATTAAAAATTCTTTTTAAGAGAATTCATTCAGGAGAATTATATGACAAATATTGCCCATTTTTTAAAACTTTAAAATCTAAACCCATAGAGGTAGATGTGATAACAGAACATTCTCAGATAAATTTATTCAGAAAGCCTATAAGTGGGACTGTTAGAACAAGTGCTGAGAGATGCTTTGAGACAGGATTTGTCAATAATATTAAGAATTGTTCAACAGGTCTTTCTAGGTGTTACCCAAAGAATGGTTATACTATTCAGCAAAAATTCTACAGAAAATGCTGAATTGAAAATGTTAGAAGTACAGTACAGCACGCATTACTCTGAAATATTATAGAAGAGAAGTGAATGAATATATAATTCGCTTTTGTCTTCTGGGGTAATTTAAAATCTTTTATTTAGTTTATGAAAACAAGATTTTATATTATGACTAAAAAAAGAGAAATTGCGTCCTGTCATTTAAATACACAGAATAATAAATTAGAGTATAGGTAATTTTAAGAAAAATAGAGCAAAGTAAGGTAATTAGAAATGTTATTATTAAAATATGGTTTGTATGTCATAATAAAATATTAGAATTTTGGTATGTAAAATGAATAAGTAAATGAAGGTATATTTTGCATGTATTTAAATTCTCAATAATGATACTGCATTCTTTTTTAGGATCTGACTTGTAAGTCACCAAAAGAAAGAAATTTAATATTTCTAGACCTTCCAGATGGGAACAAAATCTTGAAGTTTAAGAATATCAGTTCTGGGAGAAGAATTGACAGAAGAGATTCATTCGTTATAATTATTGTTGTCATTTTAATGTTCAATAAAGTTTTTCCAACTTTACAGAGTGCAGGAAGAAGAAGAAAATTCTCGAGAACCTCTGATAAGAGAGGACATTTTAAAAACAATGGACTTTTTAGTTTTTTTGACTACTGATGAAATCATTTATCCATCAGATATATTGCAGTTTTAATATATCATTTTTATGTGACAGGACATGTTTATTATATCAAGATGAGATATTTTTTACACATCATTTTTTACACTCATATATAGTGTATTTTCAGAGTTGAAAGGGTTAAACATCCTTACAATAGAGTCATTCTAGTTAGAGGGAACATCTGGTGTTAATTAAGACAGAGTACATTTTTCTTAAAGGTACATAAACAAGATAGGATTAACTTTACATTGTAATATGTATTTAGTTTTGAAATCATCTCACTTATATGAACAAATTGAAGTTAAGAACATATTTTATGTTTTAATTTTGACAAGGTTATTAGAAAGGTTTTATGGATTATAGATTTATGTTAAACACAATTTGGAGGGAAAATATGAAACAAATTTCTGAAGTGATATCTATATTTCAAAGTATTGTACAACAATGTTACATTTATGAATCATGAAATTAAGGGGACTGATTTATTTGGTAAAAGAAAAAGAAAATAATAATTGTGAAAATATTTTTTATGTTATATGAAGATGAAGGGTTATGAATTCACTTTTCCTTATATAGAATCACATTTGAAAATATATATTTGAGTCAATTATCTTAAGATCTTTGGGCATGAATGAATACGGATGTGATGCGTTTGAGGTATAAATGGATTTAGAGTTAGATTCAGATTTATTTAATGATTTAATTTAAAATGATTAAGATTAATTTAAATCAATCATTTTGAGAGGGAAATGTTAGAATATCAGAATTTATGAATGGTTGAGTTCTTGTGATAATTGAATTATATATTTGAATTATATATATAAATATATATATAAATATATATATATCTTCTATGTATGGAAAAGGTGAAGTTATATAGGTTTTTATACTCATGAAAGTTTATGCTGGTATAGGCTTTGTATGCATTTCTTGGGAGAGATTCATCTCACATATGGATACAATTTAGTGTAGACCATTTCACCTCCCCCATTGTAAGAAGATTAGATTACAGTCTTTCCAAAGACACAAAGTTTCATTATGTTAAGAATATAAGCTGTTTCTTTACACTACTATATTTCTTGATTAGGGTATTAATAAGAACACTGCATTTTACATATATGTATACTGATATGTAGGATTTTATATGTTTAAAGGAAATGTATATATTGTAAGTTAAATGATTCTTAAAAGATAGCTTTTCTCACTTCGTTCATAGCCCCACCCTTAGGAATGTTGGAAGGAGTAATTCAAATTTCGCGGTCTTTTCTGTGGGACTATAAGTATAATGAACCTTTTTTAAGCCAGCCTCTATGGAAAAAGGTGGGAGTTAATTGTAGGAGTACAGACAGGCTGTGGGGAGAGGGGCAGATTCTTTTTCAGCTCTGCATCAAGACACACACACACACACACAGATCTCAGGATATACACACAGACATATCTGATTTAAACTTTATTTTAAGAATAATCTATTTTTGTATTCTACATTTTGACATTGTTTTTGTAACATTTTGCTAATTGATCATTAAATCAATTTTGGAGGTTTTACACGAGAACTTAACAGATTTTTCTTGGAACTTTTCTCATCAATATGAATTATTGAAATATAGTTATTAATACAGTAAATAACTCAATTTCTACAGTGGCGAGCCATTTGCCTGATTCTTTTTGTGCGAATATCGTTTTTTTTTCAATAATTTCTCCTTCCGCTTGTCGAGAGGGAATATCAGCAAAAACAGTGATTATTCAGACAAGCTTTCAGGAGAAATCGAAAAAGCTCATTTTCGGCATCATTGAATTGAACTTGGAAGGAAAAGAAACATCAGAATCGGTGAGACGTTTGTGCACGTACAAGAAAAATCTGTTTCTTGATGACGTAATTTCCCGCCAAGAGAGGGAACGCGTGTTACATGAAGGAAGCCGTCTTACATTGGTAAGTTATGGATTTAATTCATGAATTATCCAGTGAGAGTGATTTAGAATTTAAAAATTTGTCAAAGTTTGTTAAAGATGATGAATTATGGTGTTACATGTTCAATGAATGCTTACAGGCTAATAAGAAAATACAAAAGTCAAAATTTGCATTTAAGAAATTCAGAAAACAGGTTAGGAATTTGATTAAGTTGATTAAAGTTTATGATACAATGATATCAGGAGTTTTTGAAAGCAATGTAGTTGGTACAAAAGAGGAAATAAAGGACAATAGTTTATGTACTAATTGTCAGATTTTGACTGAAAGGATAGATGATTTGCAGAGTGCAATTCAAATAAAGGATATTCAGTTGTCTGAGTTACAGAATAATGTAACGTTTAAAGCAGAGTCAAGCAAGAGTTTAGAGATTAATGTTAATGCAGACTCTATGAATGTTACTGCAGATTCTATGCAGGAGCCTTTTGTACAAGATATGCGATTTTTCAAGGTTGATGACCAGGAACATGAAGTTTTGCTTAAAACAAAAATACTAAATAAAGCTGCTGAATGCAGACGCCGTTTAGATATATTACAAAATGGCGTTCAGAGTGCCACGTGTAAGGCCACACCCAGAGATGGTGAGATACACGTCACAGGCAGAACTAAGGTTTCAGAGCAGACAGGAAATACTTCCCTACATACTACACAAAGGAAAACTTTGAAAGTAGAAAATACAGAACATATTTCTGAGCAATATATTCTTTCTCCTTCAAACAATAGTTTGACTGATTTGCCTTATGCTTCAGAAGTCAAACAGATCAGTACATTGACTGTTAATGACAGTTCAATCAATTTGAAAAACAATGATGAAAATGAGAGGGATGGATTACTTCCATCACCATCAAGATTTAGGAAAAAAGGTTCTGAGTCATCTCCAACATTAAAATATGTGACTTCACTTTTATTAGATGAAAGTGGAAGGCCATGGTTACATGGTTTATTAAATGGCAAGGATACTAAATGGTTAATAGATTTAGGATCTAAACTCAGTTTAACTAAAAACAAATTACATGTGAATATTGATTCTCCAAAATGTAATTTAATTGGTTTCAATGGAAAAGGAAATACAGTTGCAGATAAAGTTTCTGGTGTGAATTTCGAGATTCCGGGAGTTTTAAAAACTAAAATAGACGTCTGGTGTTGCCAAAATACAGAGAATATTTTAGGCATGGATGTGATTAGTAAATTAGATTGGATTATTGATTTAAGTAATTCTACTATATGGAAAGATTCATCTAGGCCCAAATCTAGGTTAATAGATTCTTCCATGTACAATAATGTTGGAAGTATTTGTACAGCAGTCGCTGACATTTCTTCAGATTTTAATTGGCCACACACAGGAACCAATCTCGAATTGGAACAATCGGTAAGAGCACATAAAAGTCTTTGGAGTCAGAACAAAATGGATACAGGTTTGTTTAAAGATATTGAGATAGAAATTGAGGGACGAGACCCTGAACCCCAAATTCAAAATAAGTTGCCACAAGAATCAATAGGTCCAGTTTCTGACATTGTACAATCATTTTTACAACAAGGAATATTAAAGAAGGCACAATCAGTGGTAAATAATTGTATTTGGCCTATCAAGAATGCTGATGATTCGTATTCTTTATCAGTTGATTTAAGATCACTGAATAAATGCATTACAAATAACAAACCTATTGTTCCTAATTTAAATTTAATGTCACAAATGGATGCCAAGGCCAAAGTATTTTCAGTACTGGAAATTTCCAATAGTCATTTTTCAGTACCAGTAACAAACAGTTGTCATTATAAACTTGCCTTCAGTTTCAATAAAGAAACTTATGCCTTCACTAGAATAATTCCAGAAATGGAAATCAGTGACGGAATAGTGCACGAGTGCTTGGAGAAAGTTTTATCAAAATTTTCTAGACCAAAATGTATTTTCCAACATGTGGACAAAATTTTGTTGTCTACCCAAAATACAGAGGAACATGTCACTCTGTTGACAGAGTTATTTACTCTGTTACAAACAGCAGGATTGAAATTAAACACAGAGTCAGTTCAGTTAATGAAAGATAAAGTTAACTTTCTTCATATGCAAATTAGTCATGGACAGAGAATGTTATCACAGGAAAAAGTTAGAAACATTTCTGCTATTCCAGTTCCAACATCTTACAAGGCATTATATCAATTTTTGAGTGAGGTAAATTCTTGCAAAGAGTTTTTACAGGAATATGATGATAAAGTTAAACCATTATTTGATTTCCTGAAACAAAAAAATTTGTGTTTGATGAATGGTCTCAAACCCATACAGATGTTTTTGAAATGTTGAAAAAAGATTTGCAGAATGCTGTTTCATTGCATACAATCGAAATTGGAATGTCTATGCCTGTTTTATTGTCTACTAAGGTATCTGAGAATTCCATCTCAGTAATTTTATTTCAGGTAAAAGATGGTGAACCGAAAATAATAGGTTTTTTCTCCAGAGGTTTGACAAATATGGAAAAGACTTTTGACACAAATATGAAGCAATTGTTAAGTGTTTATTTTGCAGTCAAAGTAACAGAAAAGATTGTGAGATCTAGGATGATCATAATACGGACACCTGATCTGTCATTAAAAATTCTTTTTAAGAGAATTCATTCAGGAGAATTATATGACAAATATTGCCCATTTTTTAAAACTTTAAAATCTAAACCCATAGAGGTAGATGTGATAACAGAACATTCTCAGATAAATTTATTCAGAAAGCCTATAAGTGGGACTGTTAGAACAAGTGCTGAGAGATGCTTTGAGACAGGATTTGTCAATAATATTAAGAATTGTTCAACAGGTCTATTAAGAATAATCTATTTTTGTATTCTACATTTTGACATTGTTTTTGTAACATTTTGCTAATTGATCATTAAATCAATTTTGGAGGTTTTACACGAGAACTTAACAGATTTTTCTTGGAACTTTTCTCATCAATATGAATTATTGAAATATAGTTATTAATACAGTAAATAACTCAATTTCTACAGAGACCATGCTGGGGAGGTATATGAAGGCAAATATGTATAATGGACAAAAAAAATAATTACATAAAAATCCAGCATGCATTAAGACAAAGGGGACATTCACAGCATATTACAATCATGGTAATTAGGGAATGAGGAAAGAAATACAATATATTATCAAACATTAAATACAATAAAATGTGATATAAAAGGATAAATCTTACCTTAATATACTCCTTCTGCAGGACCTAAATGATGGCAGAACAGGTCTCTGGGATAATGATCCCCAGAGCCTGGGGGGAGATGCCTGTTGAGAACTTGAGGTCCTGCAGGCTTCTCCCAGTGGCCAAGTACCGCAGGATGGTGACTAGCCTCTGCTCTGGAGTGATGTCTTGCCTCATGCAGGTATCCTGCCTGCTAATATAAGGGGTCAGCAAAGCCAACAAACGGTGAAATACGGGGTCCGTCATCCTGAGAAAGTTCCTGAAATCATCAGGATTATTCTCACGGATCTCACGGAGCAAAGGCATGTGACAGAACTGGTCACGCTGGAGTAACCAATTCTTGGTCCATTAACTCCTCCCCACCTTGTTCATGGACTGGGCTTGTGTCAAGGTCAGGACCCCAACACCAAGCCCCCGCACAGCACGAACTCTACGAGGAGTACGTATACGCAACATGGCTAGAAAACGGTCGGCTGCTCAGAACGAAGTAACAGAACGCACTGAAGAACAGCAAGGCCTGTGAAGAGCGACCTGAAAAACAGTAACGAACGAACAAGAACACAATGACAGAGTCACATGTAACTCGCTGCACGCACTGAAGACCAGATACAAACCCACAAGCACAAACTGAACAGCAGAAAACGATCTGAAAATCAGGAGTCTGAAAAAGCACGAATTGTCTCTCACCAAACTTTTACTAACACGAGATTAGCAAAAGGAGCCCAGAGGGTGCCGCGCTTGGTTCGGACCTGCCCTTTTCTAGTCTTGTCATAGGTGGTGTACATGACCGTATTCTTGGCGATCGGAAATTCTGACAACTTTGTGCGACCGTGTGTATGCAATACAAGTTTGAGCCAACATCCGTCGGAAAAAATCCATGGATTTTGTTGTCAGAATGTCCGATCAATGTCCGACCGTGTATACAGGGCATATGTGTTTTGTGGGTTTAGAAGAATAGATGTTTGTAGCTACACACATATTAGGCATGGGATCATAAGGGACATTTAACTGTTATGCCTTTATGTGTACGTGGCTTTAAATTTTGGCTTTTAGAGGGATGAGATCACCCCATCAGAGGAAGGCAACATCCACACAATCTTGGGACACTAATGTCCCGTTTGGCCTTTACTTTATTAAACTCAAACTTTGTAAGTTACTGAGTTTGGGTTGTGTATCTAATGTTTTAGAACATGCCTGTTTAGCAACAAAAAAAAGACATAATACAAAATAAACATGTTATATACCAAGATGTTGGTTTGTGAATGTGCTTTGAGTAAACTGTTTTTCACTAAACAATGTGTGGTCATTTATTTCATTGCTCAATACCAGTGTATTTTGTAAATTGTTGTAGTTACAGTCACAATATGCTCTTAAATGTGGACAACTCCTGAAATTGTTAGGCCTCAAAAAAAATAAAGGAGTTGTAAAGACATAATGTTTTTGAACTTTATGCATTAGATCTATTAAGAACAAAAACTGTGTGTGTGTAGCAGACCCACAGCACACCATAATAGTTAGGTGAAGAAGATATTGTCACCTCATGTAGCAATTAGGGTACATTTGCACTATTGGAGCAAGTGGCCAAAATAAAGCCCATTTGGGAACATATTAGACATATAAGACACACAGACAACAGTAGTTCAAATGAAAAAAAAAATAGAAATTATCAGCTAAAATTTGCTGCCAAGACACTGCCCCCCTACCCACAAATATTCCAGGTATTTCTGCCATAAATCTCGGGCAATTTGTGATCGCAATCCAGCATGGACATTTTCAATAGACATCAGCATGCCCACAGATGGACAAGCTGCAGCCTCTTCAGCTGGGCCTGCCACTGCAGGGTCCATGTCACTTGGCAGTGAGGCTAGGTAGCTGGTAGCATTCCTCCTTAAAAAATTATGGAGAATAAAGCAGAACTGGACCACATGATTTATCTTGTAGAGTGCCAGGTTGATTGGAGTCAAAAACAACCTGAAACGACTCGATAGGATGCCAAAGGCATTTTCAACCACCCTTTTGGCACGAGAGAGCCTGTAATTGAAGATTCTCTGATCTGGGGTGAGATTCCTCATAGGAAACAGCTTCATCAGATGTTCCACCAGAGCAAAGGCCTCATCTGCCATGAAAACAAAATTGAGGTCCTCAACATTCTCCTCAGCAGGTGGCAAGTTTAAGGTGTCATTCTGGAGCAGCTTGTAGAACTCTGTCTGCATAATCACTCCTCTGTCAGAGTTGCGGCTGTTCTTCCCAACATCCATATACAATAACTCAAAGTTGGCAGACACTACAGCTAGAATGACTATGCTGCAAAAGCCCTTATAATTAAAATAGTAGGTGCCAGACCTGGGTGGTGGTACAATCCAGACATGCTTGCCATCAATAGCACCACCACAGTTGGGAAAATCCCACTGATGATGGAACTGGGCTGAAACGTCCTGCCATTGCTCTGGGTTGGAAGGAGACTGTGTATTAAAAAAAGAAAAAAGAAATTACTACTTCTGCACATAACATTGCAAGCAGATTTGACACTGGTGGCCATTAGACAAATTTTAGGGGGGGTAATGGGAAGATGTTTTGGACAGGTAACCCTCTCCACTTCCGTGAGAGCTATTTGCATAAAAAATCAGTGATACTTTGGCCAACTCCTCCTTACTTACACTATTGGCAGCCCAGTGGACAGGTGAGAACTTGAAGTGTCATAATCGAAAAAGCTGGATATACACTGTCCAAATTGCAGCACATTTTGACATTATGATTTAACCTATCAATATAAAAGAAGGCACAAAATTAATAAGTTTCAATTTGTAGGTAATCAGGCAGGCCCTTGCACTACATGGTTTGGGGAATTAATACAGAAATATGAACACAAAAAAGGGATAGTGTTTATGGGTTTTGCAAAGTCAGCAGAGTATTTGGATCTGTTGACTTTTTTGGGGGGGGGTTCCAAATGAATTTGGGCCACAAAAAATGGCCTCTTGCACTCTGCCTAATTTGGGGACAACAATAACACGTGTACACATTTACACGAAAATATGCATGTAGGCCAAAAAAGATGTAGGAAAAGCTTACAGCATGCACAAGGACAAAGAGGACATTCACAGCATATTATAATATTGAGAATTATTTAATCAACAAATTAATACAATACATTAGCAAACATAAATACATAGACCGTGATCTTAAAGGTAAAAACGTACCCTAATATATCCTTCTGCAGGACTTAAATAATGGCTGAGAAGGTCTCTGGAATAATGACTCCCAGAGCCTGGGGGAGATCCCAGTCATAAACTTGAGATCCTGGAGACTTCTTCCCGTCACCAAGTACCACAAGGTGGCTATGAGCCTTTGCTCTGGAGTGAGGGAAAGCCTCATGCATGTGTCCTGCTTCTTAATATAGGGGGTCACCAATGCCAAGAGTTGGTGAAAGCAGGGGTCCGTCATCCGGAGATGATTCCAAAATTCATCCGGATTATTCTCCTGAAGCTCCCACAGCCATGGCATATGACATAATTGGTCACGATTAAGCAACCAATTTTTGGTCCAAGAAATCCTCCTCCTCCTGTTCTTGGACTGGACTTGGGTCAAAGCAATAACTCCTAGCCCAATAATAACCTCTTTCCTCTGATTACGCAACATGGCTGGTTGATGAATGGGTGTTCAGAGACGAACTGAAAAGCACGAACTGAAAAGCGCAAATCAACACTCAAACTTCTATTAACAAGAAGTAAGCAAAAGGAGCCCAAAGGGTGGCACCTAAAGGTTTTTCCGACGGAGTTCTGATGGAATTCTGCTGAAACTGTCTTGCGTACACACGATCACACCAAAGTCCGATCGTCAAGAACATGGTGACATACAGCACGTACAACGGGACTAGAAAAAGGAAGTTCAATAGCCAGTAGCCTATATCTTCCGTCTCGTACTTGCTTCAGAGCATGCGTCATTTTTGGTCCGTCAGAACAGCATTCAGAGCGGTTTTCCTGAAAGGAATTGGTTCCGTCGGAAATATTTAGAACATGTTCTATTTCTAGGTCCGTCAGATTTTTCAAAAACAAAAGTCCGATGAGGCATACACACAATCAGAATATACGATGAAAAGCTTCCGTCTGACTTTCTCTGTCGGACATTCCGCCCTTACAATCGCATCACATGTACAAGGCTTAAGACTAGGATGTCATTAAAGTTCATGTGCATGTAAAGGCAGACATCCCAATATTGTTGGTAATATAGTGTATATACTGATATACTGATTGAGATATATATATATAAATATATATATAAAAAGGGAAAGAAAACATCCCTACCATCTAAATTGTACATTTTTTTATGATACTGTACAGCCAGGATAATGTCCTTGTTATTGTGACTTTGAGGGCAACATGGAAAAAGCACCAATTCTTTTAATTACATGCTTGGGAGATGCCTTTAACCACTTCAGCTGGTTTGCACAAAAGTTATAGCGTCTACAAACTATGGTATATATACTGGAATTTACGCAGCTTTTACTTTCTGACCGCTAATCTCATTTTTTGAGATGTTAAAATGGCAGGGCAGTACTACCCCCCCCCCACACACACACACACAAATTACCCCTTTTTGGAAAGTAGACACCCAAAGGAATTTGCTGAGAGGCATGTTGAGCCCATTGAATATTTTTTTGTCACTAGTGTTTGAAAAATGACAAAAAAATAAAAAATTTACACAAAGTTGTCACTAAAATTATATATTGCTCACATATGCCATGGGTATATGTGGAAATACATCACAAAATACATTCTGCTGCTTCTCCTTAGTATGGGGATATAACATGTGTGAGACTTTTTGGGAGCCTAGCTGCATACGGGTGCCGAAAACCAATCACCGCCTTCAGTTTTTCAAAAGGCGTAAATTGCTAATTTCACTTCCTCACTACCTATTACAGCTTCGGAGGCCCTGAAATGCCAAGATAGCACAACCCCCCCAAATGACCCCTTTTTGGAAACTAGACACCCCAAGATATTTGCTGAGAGGAGTGTTGAGTCCATGGAATATTTTATGTTTTGCCTCAAGTTTCTTGGAAAATATATATTTTTTTTATACAAAGTTGTCACTAAATGATATATTGCTCACACATGGCATAGGTATATGTGGAATTACACCCCAAAATACATTCTTCTGCTTCTCCTGAGTATGGGGATACCACAGAGAGACTTTTTGCAGTAACCGTGTACAGGACCCCAAAAACCAATCACCGCCTTCATGCTTTCTTGTTTCAATCGTTTTTATTGAACTTTTTAAAAGAAGAAGATTACAAATAAACATTGTCATAATGAACAGCATAGTTACATCCGGTTTATTAAACAATGCAGTCTGCGGTAATATAACATACCATAGGTACCTATTGTACATGTGAGATAGTAGATCTTAGGATATGTAACTGCTACTAATGTTTTAGGTTATCAGGAAGTATAATACATAAAGTATAAGTATAAGAGACATGGAGGTGGATCCCTCTGGGACACTCCATTGGGGTCTAACTGTGCCCTTAGAAGGATCCCCCCGGTGTTGTCATCCTGTACAAATTTCAATAGTCCTAAAGATGATAGTAATCATTAATATGTGTCGGTTAATTCAACCAGGATATTAGAAATGTAGGGCAAGTTATTAAGCTTTACCTACTATTGAGTACTCTAGGTATGAATGGAAAAAAAAAAAGGATTAAAGGAAATTAATAAAGGAAAGAATTCCATGGAGACCAATTCTCTTCAAATTTACATGAGTTTCCATCTCTGTATGCTAGAATTCGTTCATATTCTACTATTGTGTCAAGTTTGATTTTGATGTCTTTCAAAGTGGGGACATCTACAGATTTCCATCTGCACATTATTTCCGCTCTTGCTGCCAGTAATACGTCCGTTGCTATGCATCTATATCTGGGTCTGTATTGGTCCATATTGATGCTAAGGATAGCTTGTTCTATATTCGGATATACCCTACGTCTAGTTAGTTTCAATAGCAATTTATATATTGCCCGCCAAAAATCTCTGAGAACAGGACAGGACCATAGCATATGTGCCAGGGTCTCCACCTGCCCGCATCCTCTCCAACACAGATTTCAGTTCCCTTTGGAGAATTTTGCTGTTATGAAAGGGGTGTGGTACCACCTCAACGTAAGTTTCTGCGATAGTTCTTCATAGTTGGAACACCTTGAAAATTTGTGATTGGTTTTAATCGCATTTTTCCATTGGAGATCTGAAAATTCTTTACTAATTTCTTTTTCCCATTTAGTTAATGGTTTGTTTTTGATAAATGCATCTTTGGATTGTAATGAGTTATATATCAATTTGATACCTTTCATTTTGGGATTGTTTGACTGGAGGTAAGACCACACTTTCTCTATAATTGATATGTGGGTGGTTTTCGTTGTTTAAGTAGGAGGAGTTTTAGGTATATGTCAAGAATTCTGAGTTTGGGATTTTAAATTTCTGCTGTAATGTTGTGAATGGCAGCAATCTATCACCACAAGTGATGTCCATTAAGTTTAGTATATTATTGCTTGTCCAGTTGTTAAGTCTTATATTGGGTATTATCCACTGTAAAGTTTCCAAAGGGATGGGGATGCTTGTTAATGGGTAAAATTCATTCCCTTTTATCATGAGTTCTTCCCAGGTTTGTACTGTTGCCTGTATTGTGGGGGGGTTAAGTTTTTTGTTATGTTTAGATGCTTTGGCAGCTATCAAAATTGATAGTGGTGATAGTTTATTTAACCATGATAGTTCTAATTGGCACCAGGGTTTTATGATGGGATTAGTAAACCAATTTTTAAGTTGGTCTAGGACTGCTGCTGTGTGGTAGTCCTTTAATATTGGTAGTCCCATGCCTCCAATGGATTTATTTTTGCTCTGTATTTCAGGAGAGCATCTAGACTTTCTGCCCGCCCACACAAAGTTTGAGAGTTGTTTTTGCATCGTTGTAAAAAAGGATGTAGGAACTGGTATTGGCAATGCCCTAAAGATATACATTAGTTTAGGGAGTATTAACATTTTGTACGCTGTTAAGCGGCCCGACCAGGTCAGGAGAAATTTACGGATTTTAGACAATTCTGGTTGGAAGGCGTTCAGTAATGGGGCATAATTGATACTATACATATTCACAATGGGGTGAGTGAGTTTGATATCTAAGTATGTAATGGAATCTGCTGTCCATGGGTATGGGAGAGTATTTTTGAGGAATTTTTTAAGTTTGTTATTTATATGAATTCCTAGTATATTTGATTTAGAGGCGTTAACCTTATAATAGGACACTTTGCTGAATAAGTTTAGTACATCATGTGCTGCGGGCAAGGAGGTAGCTGGTTTTGATAATGACAGGATAAACGTCTGCAAATAACAAAATTTTATATTGGCGATCCTGAGTTGAAATGCCATGTATGTGCGGGTTGGTTCTTATTGTCTCCGCTAATGGTTCCATAAGCATGGTGAATATTATGGGGGACAAGGGGCACCCCTGCCTGGTCCCATTTGTGAAAAGGAATGTTTTAGAAAACATTCCTTCCGTATAAACAAATGCTGAAGGTAAGGAGTATAGTGCCAGTATGGCCCTCTGTAATGGGCCAATAAGTCCAAATTTTTCCAAGACCTTGGCCAAGTACCCCCAGTGCACTCTATCAAAGGCCTTCTCCGCGTCTAATGTCAGAAGCAGAGAAGGCTCTTTGTTTTCCCCAACCATGTGCAGCAGATTTAACATTCTCCTGGTGGTGTCCGTGGTTTGGCGGCCCATCACAAATCCCACTTGGTCATAATTCATCAGTTTAGGTAACAAGGTTGATAGTCTATTCACTATTAATTTAGCATGTAGCTTAACATCTACATTTAATAAAGAGATTGGCCTGAAATTTTGAGGGAGGTTTGGTTCTTTACCTGGTTTGGGGAGGGTTATTATTGTTGCTGTGAGGAAATTTTGTTGTGGATGTGGCTGCTTCAAAAACTGGTAGTAAATGAGGAGATAGGATGGAGTTAAATAATTGGTAATATTCGGAAGAGTATCCGTCTGGGCCTGGGGCTTTGTTGCGGGGAAGGTGTTTAATGGATTTTTATATTTCTTGTACTGTAAAGGGTTGATTCAGAAGGGATAGGTCTTCTTGGGATATTTTTGGTAGGTTTACTGTTTCTAAGAAGTCAGAGATTACCGCGTCATTGGGTTGTTGTGTGTCTGGGTCATTCTGGAGATTGTACAGTATTTCGTAGTAATTGCTAAATGCGTCTGCAATTTCTTTTGGGTTAGTAACTTTCTGTTTAGATTTAGGATTAATTAAGTAAGGGATTTTTCGTTTGATAATTTTTTCTTTGAGTTGTGTAGCTAATAACTTCCCTGCTTTGTTCCCATATCTATATGACTGGGCTTTTAGAGACCTTAGTTGGTGGTTGTGATGTGCTATCAAGTGGATTCTTAGGTCTTGTCTGGCCTTAAACAATGCTTCTCCAATTTCCTGTGTGGATTGCTGTTTATTTGTATTTTCTAATTGTTGGATTTTCGCTAGTAGTTCATTTAACCGTTCTGACCTTAGTCTCCTTGCCCTTGCACTCATCTGTATAAGCAAACCTCTAATGTAAACTTTATGGGCATTCCATGGTGTGAAGGGATCAACCACTGAGGGGGCATTGATGGTAAAACATTCTTTAATTGCTTTCTCAATTTGTGCTAGATTTTGAGGTTGAGATAATGTGTAAATGTCGTTTCACCACCTGTCAGCCCTGGTCTCGGTATGACGATCCCCCACATCAATAGAGATCGGAGCATGGTCCGACCATGTAATACAATGCAAGACTGACTTCGAAATTTGTTGTAAAATAAACTTATCCACCAAAAACATATATATCCGGGAATATGTGTGATGTACATTAGAGTAAAACGTAAAGTCGTTTTCGGATGAGTGTTGGCATCTCCATACATCATACAAACCTGAGGAGGAGATGAAATTGTTTAGAGTTGCTTTTCTTTGTTGACTTTTTGTTTGGTTGGACACGTCTATATCTCTGTTAGGGACTATATTGAAGTCTCCGCACATGATAACATGACCTTGCCTCATTGATGAGACTTTTTTCCAAACCTTTTTTACAAAGGGAATTTGCTTGGTGTTGGGAAGATACACGTTCACCAATGTATATTTTTCGCTGTTCAGTTCACACACAAGGACTATGTATCTTCCTGAATCGTCTAGATGAACATCCAAACTTTTAAATTGTATAGTGTCTCTAATTGCTATTGCTACTCCTCTTTTCTTTGACGTATAGTTTGCTTGGAAAATATGAGGAAATTTACGGTGTTGGAAGGTAGGCGGTTTATGGGAAGTAAAGTGGGTTTCTTGGAAACATATTATGTCGCTGTGGAGACTTTTGGCTTCTTTCCATGCCATTTTCCTTTTGTATGGGCTATTTAGCGCTTTAACATTAAGGGATGAGATTGTTGGAGTCATCCTAGTTACTGTTTATGTATAGGTGCAATACAGTGATGATATTGAGTTACCTTGATGTAAATAGGGCTTGTAGATGATTTCAGTAGGTTGACGTTTGATTGGATATTGTATGCCGGTCAACATTATAGTTCTCAGAGCTGTGTAGATCTGCAGGAAATTTCGGATCAGGCTGGAGAGTGTAGATGGACCTGGTGGGTGGATCTTTAATCTGGAACGATGTGTCGGTCTCCTTGGTAGTGCACAAAGATGAATTGGTCTTTTGGAAAACATAGAAAAAAACAGTTAGCAAAGATCAGAAGAAATAACAATAGTAACTTGCGATTCTGAAAAGAATCTGTGCGGTAACAACAGCCGCTCAACTTAAGGGGTGTTTAAAAGATAAACAAAAAAGTGGCAGTCCCCTGGGCCATCAGGGTTGTATTATGAGTATGATACTCATGAGAGTTAGCCTGTTCGTGCTGTAGATTATTGCTGAATAACACATTTTAGCCAAAGTTGTCATTGTCAGTAGTATAAGATGAAA
Source organism: Lithobates clamitans (assembly GCA_037952925.1). Lineage (NCBI taxonomy): Eukaryota > Metazoa > Chordata > Amphibia > Anura > Ranidae > Lithobates > Lithobates clamitans. The sequence continues at coordinate 11,353,693 of JBBGZY010000323.1, read as the reverse complement.
TGATCTGCCATTCCCGCATGAGGCCGAGGACATCGTTTATGTTGGATATCAGATGCGTAGTACCATCTTTTGTGATCAGTAGCTTCTCTGGATATATCCAATGGTATGTGATGTGATGGTTATTTAAGGGCTTGGTAATGGTGACTAATTGTTGTCTTTGCTGCATGGTGAAGGCCGACAGGTCAGCATAAAAGGAAAGATCCTGCAAATTTCCTGGTAAAGAATCTCGATTTCTAATTGCTGCCATAAATTGATCTTTAACGTGATAAAAATGGATCCTGACAATAGTGTCCCTGGGTAGGTGTGCCGCAATATGTTTAGGCTTTGGCAACCTGTGGATACGGTCCACAATAAGTTCTTCTTGGGGAACGTCTGGAAGAACCGTTGTCAGCATTTTTATGAAGTGGGTTTTTAGATCTGGAGGTTTAACTGTCTCAGGGATCCCCCCTATTTTGACGTTGTTCCTCCTGGACCTGTCTTCTAAATTTGCCAGTTTAAGTTTCATCTGCAGCATGTCGTCTTCCCTGTCATTGTGGGCGTCTACTAAATCATTAAAGGTACATGCAAACTCACCCATTTTCGTTTCATCATGAAATATTCTTTTATTCACTGTGGAAATTTCTGATTTAAATTGCCTGGTTAATGCTTGGATGTCTGCATTTAACGTGGACCTTAGGGATATCAGCATGTCTTTAAGAGTGGTGTCCATTATCGGTGTATTAGCACTGGGGAAGTCAGTTATAGAGTCCTGTAATTCCCTAGTATCATCTTGGGAAAAATGCAGGCTTACCTCTTCCTCTTCTTCCTCAGTGCAAGCTAATTTCTGTTTGCTTTTTGCTGGGCTAGATGAGACTGAGGGAGTTGGAGAGTAGTTCTCTTTCCTTGGTGTACTGTAGGAGTGGCCCGAGCGTTTCACTTGTGCAGTGCTGCTTTGTGAGTGAGAGCCTCGTGTGCCTTTCCCCTGCTTGCTGCTGCCATCTTGCTCTGGAAACCAGCACTGCCACATGAAGTAATCCGGCAGTTTGTTCAGATATACTTCTTCTTTTCTCTTCCTGGAAGACATTCTGAGGGGTCCCCAAGCCGATCCGCACTGTCTGTTCACACAAACGAGGCTTCTAGTCACTGTGTTTGTTCCTGATGGCCTGTGGCAGAGAGGAGCTCTTTCAGTGAGCGTCCATTCACTGCGCCGGCTAGCCACGCCCCCCTGCCTTCATGCTTTCTAAGGGCATACATTTCTTATTTAACTTCCTCACTACCTATCACAGTTTTGGAAGCCATGAAATGGCAAGATAGCACAACCCCCCCCCCCCAATGACCCCTTTGCTGACACTTATTGCTTACATGAAAAAATTTTTTTTTTTTTGCTAGAAAATTTTTTTGAACCTCCAAACATTATATATTTTTTGTTAAAGCAGAGGCCATGCATAATAAAATGGTGGGTGTTGCAATTATTTTTGTCACACAGTATTTGTGCAGCAATTTTCTAAACACAATTTTTTTGAAAAAAAAAACATTTTTAAATTATAATGCACAAAAACACCATATATTTCTCCAATTTTTTGGTAAAATATAAAAGATGATCTTATGCCGAGTAAATAGATACCAGACAGGACATGTTTTATAATTGCACACGCCCATGCAGTGACGACACACTACGTACATTTTTAAAAGCCTTTGCAGGTACCACTTTAGATTTACAGAGGAGGTCTACTGCTGGAATTACTGCAGTTTGCAGTGAAAACTCACATGCATGGTGCAATTGATGATTACATATAGCACAAGCCTGATGCTTGCGTTCCCCTTTTTGTGCATGGGGGACAGGGGTACTTTAATTTTTTTTTTAGTAATTATTTTGCTTTTTTATTTTATTTTTACACTGTCCCTTTCATTTTTACTTTTTTTATCACAGGGAATGTAAATATCCCAATAGCAATAGGTAGTGACAGGTACTCTTCTTTGAAACATTTGGGGTCTATTAGACTTTAGATCTCTCCTCTGCCCTTAAAGCATCTGACCACACCAAGATCAGTGTGATAAGATACTTTCCCAATTTAAAAACTGCGCTGTTTATATCCGGCAAAACCAAATTGATGAAATGCTTGTAGATTCCGGTTTCTTAGGCCATAGAGATGATTGGAGCCATTCTGGTCTCCGATCAGCTCTATGGTCAGCTGACAGAACCACCGGCTGCATTCTTCGTTTCCCCGTTGGGACAGGAGAGCCCAAGAAAACTGTGGAAGGTGGCTGGAGGGGGGATGTCCTCGCCCAAAAGCAGTCTAGAGGCTAATAAGCTGCTAGGATTAATTCTACATGAAAACCGACCGAGATGATGCCTAAACCTGCAGGCATCATCCCAGTGTAACCACTCAAAGTCCAGCAATGTACCAGTACGTTGCTGGTCCTTGTTGGGCATATACAGCGCTGTAAAAAAGTATTTGCCTCCTTTTTGATTTTTTTTGCACATTTCTCATACTTAAATGATTGAGATCAAACTAATTTTAATATTACACAAAGATAAACCGAGTAAATCCAAGATGTAGACTTTAAATTATTATTTAATTTATTAAAAATCAGTTTAAATCTGCCTGGCCCTATGTGAAAAAGTAATTGCCCCTTCCTTGCTGAATCATAAATGAACTGTGATTAAACACAATTTTTTGGAAAGCTGAGTTAAATTTCACTTGCCACACCCAGGCCTGAATACTACCAGACCTTTTGAATCAAGAAATCACATAAATATAAGCTGTCTGACAAAGTGAAACATGCTAACAGATCACAAAAAGCCACACATAATGCCACAATCTAAAACAATTCAAGAACAGATTAGATACAAAGTCATGTACATGTATCAGTCTTTGTTAGATTTCAAAGCCTTTTCTAAGGCTTTGGAACTCCAGTGAACCATGGGGAGAGCCACTATCCACAAATGGAGATAACTTGAAACAGTGGTAAACCTTCCCAGGAGTGGCCGGCCTACAAAAATTACTCCAATAGCATGACAACGACTCATCCAGGAGGTCATAAAAGAACCCAGAACACCATCTAAAGAACTGCAGGCCTCAACTGCCTCAGGTAAGATCAGTGTCCATGATTCAACAATAAGAAAGACTGGGCAAAAAAGGCATTCATGGGAGAGTCAAGGCCAAAGTCACTGCTGACCAAAAAAGAACACAAAGGTTCATCTCACATTTACCAAATAAACAAGACTTTTAGGCAAATATTTTGTTGACTGATGAGACAAAAATGTTACTTTTTGGAAGGTGTGTGTCCTGTTACATCTAGCATAAAACTAATACAGCATTTCATACGAAGAACATCATACAAACAGTCAGACATGGTGGTGGTAGCGTGATGGTCTGGGGCTGCTTTGCAGCTTCAGGATCTGGATGACTTACCATAATTGATGGAACCATGAATTCTGAGCTCTACCAGAAAGTCCTAAAGGAGACTGTCCGGCCATCAGTTTGTGACCTCAAGCTCAAGTGTGCTTGGGTTATGCAGCAGGACAATGATCTGAAACACAACAGCAAGTCCACCTCCAAGTGGTTCAGACAAAGCAAAATTTAGATTTTGGAGAGGCCTAGTCAATGCCTGGACTTAAATCCAACCGAGATGCTGTATCATGACCTTACACAGGCTGTTCATGCTGGAAAGCCCTCCATATGTGTAAAATTCTTGTTATTATGGTAATAATAACAATATTTCAATAATTCATTCTGATGTGGAAAGTTCCAAGAAAGTCTGTTCAGTTCTCGTGTAAAAACTCAAAAATGTATTTAATAATAAAAATAGCTAAATATTACAAGAACAATATCAAAGTATAGAATGTCAATAATAATGTATAATGTTCTTAAGATGAAGAGTGAATCAGATGTCTGTCTGTGTGTAGATGTAGCTGTTCTCGTGCTGTGTGTGTCTGCAGCAGAATCTCACCATCTGACCTCTGTTACTAGCTTTTTACTCCTAAAATCAGCCCCCACCTTCTCCTAAAATCTGACCCCTCCTTCCTAAAAAGGTTTGTTTACATAGAACTGCTTATGACGTTTATAACAATGCATATTTTTACAAGTATAAAAATCTTATATAATTTCACTTTTTCCATACATAGAAGAGATATAAATATATATATATCCACGCAATTATTCTGAAAATATCTCATTCATTCATTCATTTGTTAATCGATGAATGTTAAAATTATAACAATGTGGCTGAATTAAAACAATTCTTCAAAGAAGAGTGGGCCAAAATTGCTCCACAGCAATGTTAAAGACTCATTGCCAATTATCGCAAACGTTTGATTCCAGTTGTTGCCGCCAAGGGTGGCACAACCAGTTATTAGGTTTAGGGGGCGATTACTTTTGCACATAAAGCCAGGCAGGTTTGAACAGCTTTTTTGCCTTAATAAATGAAACCATCATTTAAAAACTACTTTTTTATTTACTCTGGTTATCTTTGTGTAATAATAAAATTAATTTGATGATCTGAGTCATTTAAGTGTGAGAAATATGCCAAAAAATATAAAATCAGAAAGGGGCAAATACTTTTTCACAGCAATGTATTGTAACGTTCTTTTTTTAATGCAGACTGTGGGCTGAACGAAAAAAGAGAACCTAACAGATTCCTCCATTTACATCGATCGATGTGAATGAAAAATTCTCTGCCAGACAAAGTGTGTGGTATTCCCACCGTTAAGCCTCGTACACACGATCGGACTTTCTGACAACAAAACCATGGATTTTTGTTTGAAGGGTGTTGGCTCTAACTTGTCTTGCATACACACAGTCACACAAATGTTGGCCAACAATTATGAACGTAGTGACGTACAAGATGTACAACGAGCCGATAAAAAGGAAGTTCAATAGTCATGCACCACCCTTTGGGCTCCTTCTGCTAATCTAGTGTTTATCTCATGTTAGTAGAAGTTTGGTGGGTGACGATTCAAGCTTTTCAGCCTCATGCTTTTCAGTTCATTTCTGCTTTTCAGGTTGTGCTTGTCAGTTCATAACTGTTTTTCAGTGCATGCCTGTCAGGCCATTTCTGTTTTTCATTGCGTTCTATTTATAGTTTGCTTCTGATTTTCAGTGCGTGCTTGTGCGGTTGTTTCTGATTTTCAGGTCATGCTTGTCAAGTCCTTTCTTATTTTCAGTGCATTCTATCAGTTCATGCTGAGCAGCCGTTTGTTTACTAGCCATGTGGCGTTCTCGTCGGAGAGATTGTGCTATTGTTGGGCTTGGAGTTATTGCTTTGACCCAAGTCCAGTCCATGAACAGGAGGAGTTCTTGGCCCAAGAATTGGTTGCTTAATCGTGACCAATTCTGTCATATACCTTTGCTGCGGGAGCTCCAGGAGAATATGATTTCAGGAATTATCTCCAGATGACGGACCTTGTCTTTCACTGTTTATTGGCTTTGCTGTCCCCTTATATTATTAAGCAGGACACCTGCACGCGGCAAGCCATCTCTCCCGAGCAAAGGCTCGTTGCCACCTTACGGTACTTGGCGAGGGGGAGAAGTCTCCAGGACCTCAAGTTAATGACTGGGATCTCCCCCGAGGCTCTGGGAATCATTATTCCAGAGACCTGTTCTGCCATCATTCAAATCCTGCAGAAGGACTATATTCGGGTAAGTTTTATCCTTTAACATCACATTATATGTATTTAATGTTTGCTAATGTATTGTATTAATACATTGTATTGTATTGTATTAATTTCTTCATTCCATAATTACCATGATTGTAATATGCTGTGAATGTCCTCTTTGTCATCATGCATGCTGTAAGCTTTTAATGCCCTTTTTTTGTCCTTAATGCAAATTTGCCTTCACCAACCTTCCCAGTATGTATCCTGGGCCCATACATACCTAGCCTAGTAACTTAACAATGTTTTTTTGTCTGCTACATTTTAGTGTTTACCCTAAACACCCCCTAAAATGTGCCAAATTTTATTGTTGGGTCTAAATTCAGGAAGAGTGCAAGAGGCTATTTTTCTGGGGCCCAAACTCACTTGGAACTCTCCCCCCAACCGCTAAGTCAACCAATACCAATACTCTATCTGCTGACTTTGCCAAACCCTTAAACACTATATCGCCCTCTTTTGTGGTCATATTTATGGATGAATTCACCAAAGCATGTAGTGCAAGTGTCTGCCTGAATACTTTTAAATGGTACTGTTTAAAGTTTTGTTCTCATATTATCTTGATAGGTAATTGCAGAATGTAAAAATGTGCTTCAATTTGGACAGTGTGTATTCATATATTATGACACTTCTTATATGTCCAGTGGGCTGCCAATAGTGTAAGTAAGGGGGGGCTGGCCAAAGTAACACACATTATTTATGCATTCAGCTCTCAATCAAGTGGAGAGGGTTCCCTGTCCAAAACATCTACCCATTCCCCCCACCATTACATTTTCCAATGGGCCACCAGAGGGGGTGAGGAATCTGATAAGTTGACCTTATACTTTTGTCTTTAAATACTCATTTCAATAAATGTTATACTTATGTTGGCCAAGAATGTTTGTGTCTAATCTGCTTGTAATGTTATGTGCAAAAGTACTAATTATTTTTTTCTTGTTTGACTCCACAGTTTCCTTCCAACCCACAGGAATGGCAGACTGTGGCTTCCCAGTTTCTCCACCAGGGGGACTTTCCCAATTCTGGTGGTGCTATTGATGAGAAGCATGTAAGGATCGTCCAACCACCGAACTAGGGGTCATACTACTATAATTACAAGGGGTTTAGTAGTATTGTGATGTTGGCGGGGGTGATGGCCAATTATGAGTTCATCTACCTGGACGTTGGGAAGAACGGCCGAAACTCTAATCGCGGAGTGATCACCCAGATGGATTTTACTGGCATCTACAAGATGGCACCTTACGGTTGCCACCCCTGGAGGAGAATGTTGAGGGCCTAAATTTTGTATTTGTCGCAGATGAGGCCTTTGCTTTGGGTGAACATCTCATGAGGCCGTTCCCCATGAGGAACATGACCCTAGAGCAGAGGGATTTCAATTTCCGGCTGTCACGTGCCAGAAGAGTGGTAGAGAATTCCTTTGGCATAATGTCAAGCCGGTTATGGATCTTCCTAATGGCCATGAACCTGGGCGAATATAAGCTAAACCACATTGTATTGACCTGCTGCATTCTCCACAACTACTTAAGAAAGAATGCAGCCAGCTATCTGGGCTCAAAAAAGTCCCGCCCTCCTCCTAGATCAGCTCGTGTGATAGATGCAGTGTTCTGTGTATCACACAAGCTGATCTAGAAGGAGGGCGGGACTTTTCTCACAGCGCGGCCAAAGTTTTCACACTCAGCTCCAAGACACACAGCGGGAGATGCCCGCAGACTGTTTAATCCAGGCACAGGCACTGACTACAGTGAGGCTGCAATTATGGGCACAGTGAGACTGCTTTATGGGCACGGTGAGGCTGCCATTATAGACATGGTGAGGCTGTGTTTATGGGCACAGTGAGACAGCATTATGGGCACAATGAGACAGCATTATGGGCACTGTGAGGCTGCGATTATAGGCATGGCGAGGCTGCGATTATGGACACGGTGAGACAGCATTATGGGCACGGTGAGGCTGCGATTATGGGCATGGTGAGGCTGCAATTATGAGCACGGTGGGACTGCATTATGGGAACGGTGAGGCTGCAATTATGGGCATGGTAAGTCTGAGATTATGGGCATGGTGAGACTGCATTATGGACATGGTAAGGCTGCGATTATGGGCATGGTAAGGCTGCGATTATGGGCATGGTGGGGCTGTGATTATGGGCACGGTAAGGCTGAGATTATGATGTGTAACGTCCTAGCCATGCCCCGCTATGTCTGGCTTCGGCCATTGCCATAACAACAGTGCTAAATCAGCTAAAAGTAGTTGGATCTGTAGGTGCATTATAATTAATCAAAATTAGTCGATTAATCAATTTAAAAAAATCGATTAATTGAACATGAAAATTTTAATCAGTAATAGCCCTATTTTTTTTCCAAATAAACTCATACTTCGTTTGAATTACTGTTTGTATTTCTTATCTGTCTCCTAGGTTCTCAAATGGCCTTTTAATTTTGGGCATTTTCTTCAATAGTGCAAACGTAACTTATTTGATACATGAGGTGACAATTTCTTCTTCAGCTAACTATTATGTTGTGCTGTGAGTCTGCTACACACACACAATGTTATTGCTGTTAATGTATGTAACACATTAATGATAAAAATATTCATATTTTTCAACTTATTGAATTAATTGCTTGGAGTCCCTAAAATGGCCTGATTTTGGCACATTTTATAGCACATTGTCACTGTAACTACACCAACTTAACAAATACACTGGTATTGAGCAATGAAATAAGTTGTTGCGTATAAAACATTTTACTCCAAGCACATTCACATCTGCTTTATAAATGTTTTTTGAACAAACCAACATCTTGGTGTATAACATGTATGTTTGACATTAATTTACCTTTTTTGGGGCTAAACAGGCATGTTTAAAAACATAATATACACATCCCTAACTCAGGGACTTACAAAGTTCAACTTTCCTAAGATGAAGGCCATATGAGACATTAGTATCTCAAAACTGTGTTGATCTTGCCTTCATCAGATGGGGTGAGCTCACCCTTCTAAAAGCCAAATTTTGAAGATGCACACACATTGGGACTCCAAATTTGGATTTCCCTCATGATTCCATGTCTAAAATGTGTTTCTTTTCCCTACATCTATTTTGCTAAAGCCCCAAAACACACAGTATGTCAGCATGTGCCATTTCCCATCATGGGATATCAATGTACGCATTTTGTGGATGCAAACCCTTCCTCCAAACTAAAGTAGGTGTGAGGAAGGGGTTGCACCCCCAAAACACATCCATTGATCCCTCATGATGGAAGCTGGCACATGTTGACACACTGGGGATTATTTCAGAAAGGCCAATCCACTTTGCCCTACAAGTGCACTTTCAAGTGCACTTGCATTTCACTTGTAGTGCAAATTGGTTTTGCCTTTTTGAAATAAGTCCCAGTGTGTCAACATGTGCTAGATCCCATCATGGGGGATCAATGGATGTGTTTCGGGGGTGCAACCCCTTCCTCCCACCTACTTTAGTTTGGAGGAAGGGGTTGCACCCAGAAAACACGTACATTGATATTCCATGATGGGAGATAGCACATGTTGACACACTGTGTGCATCTTCTAAATTTGGCTTTACGATTCATTTAAAAATGTAAAAACATGTACAATATAACGACAACTATAAAATGTTATTTTTGTTTAGATTTTTCCTAAAATATCTATGATGTTGCTCAGTCCTTTTTGAACATCATGGATGTTTTGTTTCATTTGCACACCATGATCTCCCTGATCAGGATTAGTGCACTTGCACTGCTGAAGTGAGTTTCTTCTTCCACAACATCCACATCAACTAAAAATAAAAACACACACCATGTATTATAAAAATGCTGGCATCCATCTATTGCCTAAAGCTGTGGCCTCAGACACTGACCTGTTGTCGACACCATTCCTATCACTTCACCCAGCACTTCCTCAACATCTGCATCCACATCTTCAGGGTGTGTGGTGAGTTGCGTTACTTCATTATGTGTTGGGTTACTGGTGTCCTCAGATGTCCCTATTCTTTTCTCTCCTATGTGAATACAAAAAAGGTATACTTAGCAGACAGATATGTTAGGCTAGAAATAGTAATATGAAACGTTGCTTGGAAGTGTCTTCCAATTGTCTGTTTTGGCAGAGTTCCAAGCTGAATACATGATTTTTTCCCTTTTAAAAGCTGGAATACTTACCTGTTTTGTGCAAGTTTCACACATGGAGAGACCCCTAGTATCTGCTGGAGAACCTCCATGGGACAACATGGGTGTTATGGTGTCCCACACTAGTGCTCCTGCGTCCAGATGTGTAAACAGCTGCTGAGTGTCCTCTTCTGACACTGAATAAAGTTGTCATTTTAAACTGTACAACAGTAAGTAAAAGAACATGGACCATCTTGAAAGTAATAATAATAGGAACACACTACAAATACTTTTGCAGCGCTTTCCTGATCTATCTATACTAAATATTTCTATATCTTTCTATACTGATCTTGCTCCCTCAATTTCAGGTCTGAGCAGCATTTCCTCAATTGATCCTTGGATGTCAGACCCCAAAAGTCCTGTGCGGACTTCTCACAACTTTAGCCATGAACTTGGTCTTTCTAACATTAGGGTTTCTTTACGACCCATGATTTCCATCATAGTCTGTCCTCTTTAAGATGTCCACCATCTCCACAAAGGACATATTTAAGGCCTTATATCTCCTCCTGGATCGGGAACTGCCTTGCTCCGGGCTTTCCTCGTTGCTGCTATCAGCACACACCTGCTGTCTCTCCACCATTTGCTCTCCTACTGCCCTGAAAGAGAAGAGGCAGGGAATACATTAGAAAGAAGGACAGGGGCAGAGTTTGAGACATGCGCAGTTTATATAAAGCATAACAAGCCGTCACTGTAATGGATGTAGGTTCAATCTGTGAGTGGAGGACGGAAGATAGTTTTCACGCAAAGGGGCGTTGAAATGAAGGTACAATTGTAAATTGGGGCATCAGTGGTTAGTGGCCTATAACTCCTGCCAGAGTTTATCGAAAAATACAGGGAGCTGCCATGTCTCTGGCAAGTAAAATGCAATGACTATTCCAATAAGATAAAGAGTAAGGCAGTGTTTAAGAAACTGTTGGAATTAGTGAAGCCTGTGTATCCCACGGCAGACATAAACTATTTGAAGTGCAAAATTGGCAGCCTGAGGAGCACATATAATAGGGAGCACAAGAAAGTCCAAGATTCCCAGAGATCCGGAGCAGCAGCAGATGACTTATATCCCCAGGCTGTGGTACTTCCACAGCCTGCGTTTTTTGTCTGACCAGACAGAACACAGGCCATCGTTGTCTGGTGGGAACGGAATAGCAGTTGCTACCCGGTCTATCAGTCTGAAGATCATGTGTTTGTGTCATTGCAGGCCTTTCTGAACTGCTACGCAGGTCCTTGTGGGCCTCTTCTTTCCTGCACTCTGGTGGTCTGAGGTCCTCTGGTATCATTAAGACTGATGCAAGGTCCATAGCCTTCCGAACGACATGTGAACACCAAAGGACAGTCCACTGCTGGAACATGTAGGAAGCAGCATCTGCTGGGGGAGTGGAGGATCATCTGCATTGAACCAAGCTGGATACCGACATCTGTTGATCAGTACAGAGCCCGGGGGTGGCTCCAAAGTGTGTTTTGACTCAGTGTAGCAGCTGAGTCACACGCTCAGAGGTGAGCACATTAACCTAGGGGGGCCACTGAAATGCATCGGAGCATGGTTTGCAGCACCAAGGATTTCATGAGCATGTTGGATGACACCATTTACGGACACTGTTTTTACACATCTATTTGATGTTGGTTTACAGGACTTTTCACCAATAACTTTATGATTATCTATCAGGACTGATTATTATAATTATTATGGAGCTCTAAGCACTTTTGTATTTGTTTACGCACTTTAAATATTTGGCAATATTTCTTATGCACATTGCACTTTAAATGGTCTGGTTTCTATTAATTCATTTTTATATTTAACTTTTGATTTCTGTTTATCACTAATTGAATGATGTAGAGAGGGTTAATTTGCACATATCTTATACTCAAGAGATGACAGATCGATATAGTTTACTCTAGCGCAGCGTGTATTTTTTCTTTAAATTAGTTTGCACAGCATATGGAACGTGATCTGCGCCTGCAGCTGAGTATTGTCACATATTTGGCATTGGATCCTTGTGACTCACAAGATGTTTTCCTCATTTGTTCTTTATCGAATAATTCCCATCCCGTCTCTTTTGTCGTAGTGGGAGAGGAACATGGCGGAGACACAGCAGGTGATTAATAGCAGTAACAACTAGGAAAAACCCAGAGCAAGAAACGTCCAGGAGGAGGAGATTTAAGGCCTCAGATATGTCCTTTGAAGAGATGGTGGGGATGGTCGACATATTGAAGAGGGCCGACTATGATGGGAAGTATGGACCGTACCTAAACCCAAATGTGAGAAAGGCCAAGATCATGACTAAAGTTGTGAAGAGTCTGCACCGAAATTTTGCGGTAGGACAATCCAAGGAGCAATTAAGGAAACAGTGGTCAGACCTCAAATTAAGGGAGCAGGATCAGTATAGAAGGATCAAGAAAGTGCTTCTAAAAAGTAAGTACTTGTCACGTGTTCCTATTCTTATTATCACTTGCATGCTGCTCCATGTGCTTTTCATTACTGTTGTATAGTTTAAAATGGCTACTTTCATGTTCGTGGGCACAGTAATCGGTCATAGTAAACATTGTTCGTTTGCCAACTAAATACAATGTTTTTGTCAGATACAGGGTTAACTACATGTGGTTATGATAATTTGTAGAAAAAGAAGTTTAGGACATTGTTAACTAGATGTCTTTGAAACTAGAATGAATTGCAAACTTGTAACGAGCCCCTGCTCACTCGGTTCCACTCTTACGACACTTCTCTGCGGCTAGAGAATCAGATTGCAGATCGCAACATCTGATGGTTCAGTCATCCGATGCTCTGGGACTAGAATTACAGCTATGTGCCGTTCTAATCCAGTTGTGTAGCTCAGAACAAACACCAGGCAGGCTGTATGTAAGTTCAAACAGGAATCTCTCTTATTGAAAAATACAGGCTCTTTTATACAATGAAAGAGGAGGTGCATACCTCCGGCTCATATTACTCTGAACATACACCTGTGACCAGAAACCTAATTAACATGTGCTAATTAACTAATCCCTTTAGACAGCCTAGATGACTCAGACATGACCTTTAGGCCAGACTGGCCATCTTGTAGCTCAGAAAACCCAATCAACATTATCACAATAGCAGAGTTAATTAACACAAACAACAATGGGGATCTAATGACTCTTAGATCCCATACTAGAGACTTATTTACAATACACATTCTAGCAGGCAACAGACAGACAGATGGCTGGAATTGACATCAGCTTATCCTAACAGTATTTGTCCCATCATTATGAATCAGCCACTATTTCTAATATGGCAAATCCAGGGTCCCCAGAGTCTGTGTGTCCTGGGGGACCAGGACCCGAATCCACAGTAATACCACCTCAAGGGTCCCCAGGCATACAGCTCACAAAGAGCACCATTCCCCCAAATGCCAGGGCCCACGATCGATCGGCAAGAGGCTAGCATTCAGTCCCCTCCAAAAGTTTCTCTCCCGGCTAGGTCTGTCACATTTTTCCCCTTTCGGCAGGAGACTAACACAGGAGGAGACCCCAGACGGGTTGACCCCGAAGTTAGTCAGTAGTTCCAGTCCTCTAATGCCTGTACCCACACAGTACCCCAAACAAATTGTTCCAAACAAAGCATTACTCACCCAGCCAACCTCTGCCTCTCTCAGAGAACATATCTGCCACTGGGGAGAGGCCTGGACTGACCCTTCTCCCTGGAGTCCTTTCTGCCTCTGGAGAGAAGACAGGGTGTCTGGGCTCACTCCGTCATGCTGTTGGGGATCTGGGCCGACTGCCCAGCATCCCTGGGGTATACAGGTGGAGACTGAAGTCCCATCCACCTTCACAGGAAATCCATCCTCTGTTAGTTGAGGGCAGAGGCCAGCAGTACTCGGCCCTGTTGCCAGCCCTTCTGCTGGAAACCCAACACCATCTGCTCCGGCTAACTGTTGGGGAGGGAGGCCGACTGCCCCACCTGCCTGGAACTCTGTAGTTGTTGCTGGTGCTGGGCAGAGGTTGGTAGCACTCTGCCCTGTTGCCAGCACTTCTGCTGGGGACTCCGCATCCTCCGCTCCAGCTAACCATTGGGGCAGGAGGCTGGCTTCCTCCACTCCCAAACTGTGTAGCTGCCATTGGGGAGGTGAGCCGGCTGCTTCCTTTTCCATTCCCTCATCTGGATGTTGGGACGATATGTCTAAGGTACTGTCTCCCAGGTGCAAGGATCTTTGCTGGGGAGGAAAGACCACTTCCTCCACCCTGGCCAACAGTTGGGGAGGGACGACGAACACCTCCTCTCCCTTCTCCCCATGTATCCTGATCTGCTGCTGGGAATTGACCACCTTCTCACCCTGAGCCTCCGGAACCACCGCAGGTGTAGGGCAGAGATCTTGGACCCTCTGTCCGGTTGCCAGCACTTCAGCTGGGGAAGTTCCTTGTAACTTCACAGATACTTCTGTTGGTGCTGGGCAGAGCACAGTGAAGTTTGGCCCTAATAACAGCTCTTCTGCTGGAGGCTCACCAGGTTGTTCTTCCTCAGCAGAAAAGTCTATCAAATCCCTTGTCTCTGCAACTGGTGTCTGGGAATAAAGGTTCACCATCTCCTGTCCCTGGAACCCAGAAGATGCTATCAGTGCTGGGCAGAGGTTAGCAGAGCTCTGCCCCGTTGTCAGCACTTCAGCTTTGGGGATACCGATCTCCAGATTTTCCACTGTCGATTCTCTGGCATTCTGCTGGACAGGCACATTCCTCCATCCAAGATCATCCAATGCAGAAACAGGTTCATCAAGGTCAGTCAGCACTTGCTGCATCTGCCATAAGACCTCTGCCGCCATAGCTGCGGGGGCAGGTTGGCAAAGCACACTGTTACTCTGCCACATTGTCAACTCTTCAGCCAGGATTTCAGAGTTGTCAACTGGTATTTCCTGATAGTCCCAGGCAAAGGGAGCCCCACCCTCCTGCTGAGCAGAGTCTAGCAGCTGTCTGTAGGCGATCTCCAGCTCCCATTCCTGAACGGCCAGAAACTGCAAATCTTCCTGTGCCCAGTGCACTTCCGAGACATTCAGTCTTCGCTCTCTGTGCTCCATTATTTCCTCCAAATGCCACTCCCGATCACTCCCAAAGTCAGGGTCCCCGGACAGCCTCCAGTATAACAATCCCAGGCCATCGTAGTCAAAGCCTTCCGTGGGGCTGTCATCCGCTGTCCACGGACACACTTGGGCTACATACCACCAGAGGGCTCTGTAGCCTTTCGTCCAACCACATTTCTGCCCGGATCAGCCTGCTTAACTCGGCTGTCCACTCCTGGTTCGGCTGTTCCCCCAATAACAGCATTCGCACTTCATACTGCAACCAGTACCTTACATGGATGGAGGGGAGAACTTTTCCCTGGTTTCGCTGCTCACGGGCTAGCGCTTCCTTCCAGAGTTCACAGTGGATAGAATCAAACCATCCTAGCAGGTCCTGCTCTAATACTGGTGCTCTGTGCTGTATCTGCATCTCTTACAACCTCCTTCTGAATTCCTCTTCCATGGTGGCTGGTATCTGTACCTCTCCTCTCCTGCTATCTGGACCTTGGATCCAGGTGATGGTTTGGATGTGTTCACGGCAAGGACGCACGATCCCACAATTCCCTCCATGGCTCTCAAGTAAGTCTTTCAGTGTGGCTCTCCTGCAGGCTGGTTTGGAGTGTCCCAGTAACTGGAGAGCAAATCCCATGGCTGCCAACCAATGTAACAAGCCCCTGCTAGCTCGGTTCGACTCTCCCGACACTCCTCTGTGGCTATAGAATCAGATTGCAGATCGCAACATCTGATGGTTCGGTCATCCGATGCTCCGGGACTAGAACTACAGCTATGTGCCATTCTAACCCAGTTGTGCAGCTCAGAACAAACACCAGGACCAGAAACCTAATTTACATGGGCTAATTAACTAATCCCTTTAGACAGCCTAGATGACTCAGACATGACCTTTAGGCCAGACTGGCCGTCTTGTAGCTCAGAAAACCCAATCAACATTATCACAATAGCAGAGTTAATTAACACAAACAACAATGGGGAACTAATGACTCTTAGATCCCATACTAGAGACTTATTTACAATACACATTCTAGCAGGCAACAGACAGACAGGTGGCTGGAATTGACATCAGCTTCTCCTAACAGTATTTGTCCCAGCATTATGAATCAGCCACTATTTCTAATATGGAAAATCCAGGGTCCCCAGAGTCTGTGTGTCCTGGGGGACAGGACCCGAATCCACAGTAATACCACCTCAAGGGTCCCCAGGCATACAGCCCACACAGCTCACACATACAGCTCACAAAGGGCACCATTCCCCCAAATGCCAGGGCCCACGATTGAACGGCAAGAGGCTAGCATTCATTCACCTCCAAAAGTCTCTCTCCCGGCTGGGTCTGTCCAAGTAAAAATTGTTTGTTTGCCAACTAAATACAATGTTTTTGTCAGATACAGGG
Organism: Lithobates clamitans; assembly: GCA_037952925.1. NCBI lineage: Eukaryota > Metazoa > Chordata > Amphibia > Anura > Ranidae > Lithobates > Lithobates clamitans. The sequence continues at coordinate 11,337,472 of JBBGZY010000323.1, read as the reverse complement.
TTAACTACATATGGTCATGATAATTTGTAGAAAAAGAAGTTTAGGACATTGTTGTCTAGATGTCTTTGAAACTAGAATGAATTGCAAACTTGATTCAGTGGAATGTAAGGAGAGGACACTCAGCAGCTGTTTACACATCTGGACTCTGGAGCACTAGTGTTGGACACCAGAGCACATTTTTTAGGGTGACCCACACAGGTGCTCCAGTGGATACTTGGGGTGTCTCCATGTTTGAAACTTGTCCAAAAAAGGTAAGTATTCCAGCTTGGTTAAGAGAATTGATCATGTTTTCAACTTGGAACTCTGCCCAAACAGACAATTGTACACCACTTCCAAGCAATGTTTCACATTTATATTTCTGTCCACAAATATCTGTGTGCTAAGTATACCTTTTGTTTCATTCTCATAAGGGAGAAAAGACTTGCTCCGTCGAAGGACACCAGGAACCCCCCCACCCCCTGAAGAAGGGGAGCAGAGTATTGTGGTACCTCAGGATGTGGAGGAAGGAGAGGTGGAAGAAGTGCTTGAATTTGGCACCACAACAGGTCAGTGTCGGACACCACAGATTCAGGTAATAGATGTATGCCTGCATATTTTTAATACATGGTGTGTATTTTTATTTTAGGCGATGTTCAGGTTGTGGTACCAAAATCCTGTAATTTCACCAGTGACAGTGCCCACAGGATTATCCGGGAAATCATGTTTTGTAGTCATGATTTGGACATTATCAAGGAAAAAACCAAGGAGATTGAACAAAGACTGAAGAACATGATTGATGTACTAGGAGAATTTAAATCCTAAAAAGATTCCTGGAATTTTTTTTTTATTATTAAAAAAAAAAATATCCAAAGTTTGAATACAGTTTAAAAGCCAAATTTGGAAGATGCACACAGTGTGTCAACATGTGCTATCTGCCATCAGGGGATTTCAATGTATGCGTTTTGTGGGTACAACCCCTTCCTCCCAACTCTAGTAGGTGAAAGGAAGTGGTTGTACCCCCAAAACACGTCCATTGATCCTCCATGATGGGAGATAGCACATGTTGACATTAGGTACGGGATCATAAAGGAAATTCCCATTTTGACTCACAATTTGAGTGCATCTTCTAAATTTGGCTTTTACAGGGGTGACTTCACCCCATCTGATGAAGGCAAGATCAAGAACTTTTTCACACTATAAAATGTCTGATATTGCCTTCTTTTTTGCAATGTTGAACTTTGTAAGTTGCAGAGTTGTGTATGTTATGTTTGTAAACATGCCTGTTTCTGTATTTTATCATAAATTTCAAGGTAAAACTTTGAAAAAAAAAGATGTGTTTTTTTTACCGTCAAATGTTTTATAAAATGCACATGTGAATGCGCACGAAGTTAAAGGTTTTTTATTCTCCGTGTGGCTTCTTCTTTCAATGATCAATACCATTTTTTTTGTTAAGTTGGTGTTTGCAGTGACAATGGGTGTTATTTAATAATGGAAAAAACACTTGGCACTACAAGTGCACTAGGAGAGAGCAAAAAGAAACCCAAGCAGTAAATGAAAATCAAGATTTGATCTGATAACATAGAAGATTAATTTAAAATGTGCTGGCATTGCAATGGCCCCCCCTACCAGTAAAATATTTACATATTTGGCCTCAGGCCCAACAGAGGCAACATAACTTGCATTATGTCTTTTTAAAAAATTGTGCAGGATGCAGCAAGATAAAATGATATGGTTTCGCTTGTATTCCGCCATATTTATGGCTGTTTGAAATAGGTGGAACCGGCTGGCCAGGATCCCAAACGCATTCTCCACGACTCCTCTGGCTCTGGCCAGCCGGTAATTAAAAACCCTCTTCTCCGGGATGAGGGTCCCCTGGGGTAATGGCCTCATTACGTGGTCACCCAGACCAAATGCCTCATCTGCGATGAAGACAAATGGCAGTCCTTCCACGTTCTTCTCCGGAGGTGGCAATCCCACCACTCTCGAGACTTCGATAGAACTCGGTCCGGGCAAATACTCCACCATCCAACATCCGAACATTCATATGTCGCCAACACCATTGCCATCAACACAATACTAATAAACCTCTTGTAATTATAATAGTATGACCCCAAATGGGGTGGTGGGATGATGTGGACGTGCTTCCTATTGATTGCCCCTCCACAGTTAGGAAAGTCCCACCTCTGGGCAAATTGGGAAGCCACAGTCTGCCATTCCTGTGGCGTTGAAGGAACTGTGGAGTCAAACAAGAAAAAAATATTCATTTTGCACATAAGTATTGCAACCAGATTAGACACAAAATTCTTAGCCAACATCAGTATAACATTTATTTTAAGGAGTATTTATAGGTAAAAATATAAGGCCCACTTATCAGATTCCTCACCCCCTCTGATGGCCCCTTGGAAATATTTTAGGGGGGTATCTTTTGGAAAGGTAACCCTCTCTACTTCATTGAGAACTGACTGCATAAATAATGTGTGTTACTTTGGCCAGCCCCTCCTTACTTACACTATTGGCAGCCCACTGGACAGGTAAGAAGTGTCGTAATACAAAAATATGAATACACACTGTACAAATGGAAGCACATTTTTACATTCTGCAATTACCTATCAAGATAATAAGAGAACAAAACTTTAAACAGTACCATTTGAAAGTATTCAGGCAGGCCCTTTCACTACATGCTTTGGGGAATTCATCCATAAATCTGAACACAAAAGAGGTAGGTATAGTGTGTATGGGTTTGGCAAAGTCAGCAGATAGAGGATTGGTATCGGTTGACTTAGCGGTTGGGGGGAGGGAGAGCTCCAAATGATTTTGGGCTCCCCAAAAAAAGCCTCTGGCACTCTGCACAAATTTAAGGACACACGTAACACTTGGACACATTTTAGGGGGTGTTTAGGGTAAAGCACTACAATGGAGCTGACAAAATACATTGTTAATTGACTAGGCTAGGTGAATAGGGGCCCAGGATAGCATGCTGGGGAGGTTAGTGAAGGCAAATATGCATGAAGGATAAAAAATTAACTTTTAAAAATTCCAGCATGCATGAGAACAAAGGGGACATTCACCACATATTACAATCATGGTAATTAGGGAATGATGAAAGAAATACAATATATTAGCAAACATTAAATACATATAATGTGATGTTAAAGGAGAAATATTACCTTAATATAGTCCTTCTGCAGGACCTGAATAATATCAGAACAGGTCTCTGGAATAATGATTCCCAGAGCCTGGGGGGAGATGCCTGTTGTGAACTCAATGTCCTGTAGACTTCTCCCAGTCACCAAGTACCGCAACGTGGCGACTAGCCTCTGCTCGGGAGTGATGGCTTGCTGCATGCAGGTGTCCTGCCTCCTGATATAAGGGGACAGCAAAGCCAACAAACGGTGAAAAATGGGGTCCGTCATCTGGAGATAATTCCTGAAATCATCAGGGTTATTTTCCTGGATCTCCCGCAACAAAGGCATATGAGAGAATTGGTCACGCTGGAGCAACCAATTCTTGGTCCATGAACTCCTCCTCGCCCTGTTCATGGACTGGGCTTGGGTCAAAGCTCGTACCCGCAACATGGCTTCAAAATGGTCGGCTGGTCAGAACGAACTAAACAGAACACACTGAAGAACAGCAAGGCCTGTGAAGAGCGAGCTGAAAATCAGTAAAGAGTGGACAAGGACACACTGAAAAACAGATACGAACTGACTTCATGCGACTCGTCCCTCACCAAACTTCTACTAACACGAGATAAACACGAGATTAGCAGAAGGAGCCCAAAGGGTGGCGCGCTGGCTATTGAACTTCCCTTTTGTAGTCCAGTCGTACGTGTTGTACGTCACCGCGTACATCTCATCTGTCATGTTCAGTATCCTGCAGGCCTCTTCACTAGACATGTGTAATTCATTTTGTTCCAAATTCGTTTTTTTACAAATTTTCACAAATTCGTTAATTCCAAAATTTCCGAATTTCTGAATTATTTGATTTCCAAAATTTCAAATTTCCAAATTTCCAAATTTTAGAATTTCTGATTTTCCGAATTTCTGAAAGTTCAAATTTCTGAATTTTTGAAATTTAGAATTTCTGGATTTCCAAAATTTCGAATTTCTGAATTTCGAATTTCTGAATTTCCAAAATTTTGAATTTCTGAAAATTTGGAATTTTGGAATTCTGAAATTTGAAATTTCGGAAATTGGAAAATAAATTTCAGAAATTCGAAATTTCGTAAATTAAAAATTCGAAATTAGGAAATTCGAAATTAGGAAATTTGTAATTCAAAAATGTGAAATTTCATAAATTTGAAAATTTAAAAATTTTGGAAATTAGAAACTTCAAAAATAAGAATAAAAATCTGAAAATTCAAAAGAATTAAAATTTGACAATTCAAAAACCCAAAAATCTGAAATAATAACTAATAATAAATATTAAATTATAGGTACTGGAATTTCCTTTCAAATTTGGCTGTTAGTGAATGTAACGAGTACGAATTTAACCAAAGTTACAAATTATCTGAAATAACGAATATCTGCCATATCTAAACGAATGGAACGTAACAATCTAATAATAATAAATAACAATAATAATAAAACCTTTTTTGTTATTATTATTTATTATTAATTTGTTCCATTCCATTTGTTTCAATGCGGCATTCATTATTTCAGATAATTCATAACTTCAGATAAATTTGTATTTGTTACGTTCACAAACAGACAGGTTTGTAAGAAAATTCCAATACCTATTATTTATTAGTTAGTTATTATTAGTTATTAGGGATGGGCCGAACACCCCCCTGTTCTGTTTGCATCCAGAAAACGAGAACAGGCAAAAAATTTGTTCGAACACGCAAACACCGTTAAAGTCTATGGAACACGAACATGAAAAATCAAAAGTGCTAATTTTAAAGGTTAATATGCAAGTTATTGTCATAAAAAGTGTTTGGGGACCTAGGTCCTGCCCCAGGGGACATGTATCAATGCAAAAAAAAGTTTTAAAAAAGGCCATTTTTTCGGGAGCAGTGATTTTAATAGTGCTTAAAATGAAACAATAAAAGTGAAATATTCCTTTAAATTTCGTACCTGGGGTGTCTATAGTATGTCTGTAAAGTAGCACATGTTTCCTGTGTTTATAACAGTCCGAGAGCAAAATGACATTTCTAAAGGAAAAAAAAATCATTTAAAAGTGCTAGCACTAGTGCCAGCTATTAATGAATTGTCGGTCCCAACAATACACATAAAAGTCATTGAAAGTCATTGAAGAATTAAAAAAAAATGTGTGGGGGTCCCCCAAAATTCCATTACCAGGCCCTTCAGGTCTGGTATGGATATTAAGGGGAACTCCGTGCCAAAATTTAAAAAAAAATGGACTTGGGGTTCCCCCAAAAATCGACACCAGACCCTTATCCGAGCATGCAACCTGGTAGGTGGCAGGAAAAGAGGGGGGACAAGAGAGTGCCCACCTCCTGAACCGTACCAGGCCACATGTCCTCAACATGGGGAGGATGTCCCCATATTGATGGGGTCAAGGGCCTCATCCCCACAACCCTTGCCCGGTGGTTGTGGGGGGCTTATCGGAATCTGGAAGCCCCCTTTAACAAAGGGGACACCCATATCCCACCCCCCCATGTGAATTGGTAAGGGGTACAGTGTACCCCTACCATTTCACAAAAAGAAAGTGTCAACATATTAAAAAAACACAGGAGACAGCTTGGGACAAGTCCTTTATTAAAAATAAAAAAATAAAAAAGAGATTCCAGTGATGTAATCCAATAAATCCATGCTTCTATTTCAGCAATGTAATCCAATTCTCAATCTCCAGCAGTGGATAATCTCCAGCCACTCCAGCGAGGAACACGCACAGGATCCTGCCTCCACCGGAGGCACCCAGTCAATGACGCGGCGCTATCTTGACAGCTCTTATGTAACTGACCCATCACGTGACCCCGCCCCCTCTGACAAGGGGAAACGCCGGGTTTCCCAGTGACATGTACGGATGACCCTGCCCCCTCTGATGCAACGCAGGATTCCCGTTTCATCAGAGGGCGGTGGGGTGACTTTCAATTACTTTTAATTACTTTTATGTGTATTGTCCGGACAAACAATTCATTAATAGCCGGCACTAGCGCTAGCAGTTTTAAATGACTTTTTTTTCTTTAGAAATGTCATTTTGCTCTCGGCCTGTTATAAACATGGGAAACATGCGCTACTTTACAGGCATACTATAGACATCCCCCAGGTATGAAATCTAAAGGAATATTTCACTTTTATTGTTTCACTTTAAGCATTATTAAAATCAGTGCTCCCGAAAAAAACAGCCATTTTTAAAACTTTTTTTTGCATTGATACATGTCCCCTGGAGCAGGACCCAGGTCCCCAAACACTTTTTATGACAATAACTTGCATATTAACCTTTTAAAAGCTGTTGTAGTTATTATTTTGAATTTTACTGATTTTCTTTCTTTTTTTCAGAATTTTGAAACTCTGAATTTCCAAATTTTTGAAGTACGAATTTCCAAATTTCTGAATTTCTGAATTTCCGAAAAAAGCAGAAAAACAATGAAATGAAAACGAACAAATTTTTGTCATTACACACATCTACTCTTCACTAGTGTACCTTTGGTTTGACATTTTGGCAATAAATTTATAGGTACCTAATCTGAATCACAGGTAAAAAAACACCTAGTTGTCAAGGACTGTTAGACAATGGATCAAAATAATATTGATTTGATCTTGAAAGAAAATAACAATGAAACGTTCCTAATTTGTTAAATGAAGACAGAAATAATCAACTAAACAAAAATTAAAACTTTACATTTACTTTACTTCTTTTACTCACTGCCACTCTTTTGGTGCAACCTATGTATGTGTAATGTACAGTAGTGATAGTCATCTCCATCTAGCAGCCAACATGCACACTACTTCAAATGTTCAATGTTAAACCTCCAGAAACCTGAGAGGGGGGCCCCAAGATTATGACTGTCTATGGGCCTCCACAGAGTTTAAACTGATACTGCTCTGAACAGATATCAACAGGTGTTGAAGAATCAGAGGCAAAATAGTGAAGTGAAGCCTTTCACTTACTGATATTCATAATAAAGATGTAAATTAGTCACTGCCTTTAAGCAGACTAGATATGTCTTACTTTGTTTTATAGTTCTCCACAGCTGTACAAAAAACAATCTGTACACATAATGATAAGGGTTTTGTGTAAAGAAGACACTTAAAATCAACAGGGCCCCTGCTGCTGGGTTCCAATGGAGATACAAAACATTATTGTAGTTATGAAAAGGGTTATATACTTCATGAGCAAAAGTCTCAAACTCTTCATATATTATTTCAATGTTTACCTGTTCTTAAAATATACCATAACTATAATAATTAACTTGTTATGAAAGACTGCCACAAACGTATATGTAAACCTACTGTAATGTGTCAAAAATAGGCTGTGGCCCAGTTAAGAACCGTATTTACTAGGGATGAGCCGAACACCCCCCAGTTCGGTTCGCACCAGAACTTGCGAACAGACAAAAAATGTGTGCGAACATGCGAACACCATTAAAGTCTATGGGACACAAATGTGAAAAATCAAAAGTGCTCATTTTAAAGGCTTATATGCAAGTTATTGCCATAAAAAGTGTTTGGTGACCCGGGTACTGCCCCAGGGGACATGTATCAATGCAAAAAAAAGTTTTTAAAACAGCCGTTTTTTCAGGAACAGTTATTTTAGGAATGCTTAAAGTAAAACAAGAAAAATGAAATACTCCTTTAAATATCATGCCTGGGGGGTCCCCTTAGTCTGCCTGTAAAGTAGCACATTTTTCCATGTTTAGAAAAGTACCGCAGCAAAATGACATTTCTAAAGAAAAAATGTAATTTAAAATTGCTCACGGCTGTAATGGAAAAATTGAGCCTTAGGTGTTATAGAGAGGGAGGGGAGATTGGACAAGGGCTACTCCAAAAAATGCCCCCAACCACCAGGAAAGGTTAGGACTGTCACGGTACCCAAATATACAGTAGAGCATTAGATAAAAATAGAATTTATTATACAATTACAAAAAATACAAATTACAACAAAGACAGTAAAGTGCTTGTTGCAAAAAATACATATAACAGTGACATTAAAATTGACATTTGAAAAACCTCCACAGATTTGTAGAGGCACAATGATGTGGGTATAGACGTTGACCTCAACAGTTTCGCGACTAATGCCACGGCTAATGCCATAACATCTATAAAACATATAATAAAGTTACAATAATACAAATATCCTAAAGTACAACTATATTGCCAGAGGAATGTTATGTTGGAGTATTGAGCAAGATACAGCATAACTCGCCAAAAAAGGCCCAGAAGGGCAACAGATAGCATAAACTGAGACACCCAAGGGAGGGTGTTCCCCCTGTTGGTGGTGGCAGAACACTGTAAACCCTCACAGTTATGCCCTGTACACATGGTCAGATTTTACAATGGAAAATGTGTGATCGGAGCTTGTTGTCTGAAATTCCGACCGTGTGTGGGCTCCATCTGACTTTTTCCATTGGATTTTCTGACACACAAAGTTTAAGAGCAGGCTATAAAAATTTCCGACAACAAAATCCGATCGCATCAATTCCGACCATGTGTGGACAATTCCGACACACAAAGTGCCACGCATGCTCAGAATAAATTCCGAGACGGAACTGCTCGGTCTGGTAAAATTAGCATTTGGAATGGATATAGCACTTTCGTCACGCTGCAATATTTTAAATTGTTTAATGCAGCGCACTCTCTTTTTCTTTATAATGCTAGAAGAATGAAATTGTTTTGCTGCTCATATTCACACAGACTTCTCACAAACTTCTTTCTTTATTATTTATCGTGATTTCCTCAATATATTTTTATTTGTCACATTTGACTAAAAAATTATCATTTTGTTTTTTTTTTATTATTTTTGTTTGTATTTTTTTAAAGCCTGATCTTGTGTTTTTGTTTTTCATTAATTTTTTTTACTCCAGAATATTTTTGGGTGTGTTTTGTGTGTCAAGTTACCACAACACCATTATTATATTGTACTATTTATTAATCTCAAGGAGATTGTTTGGTGTCTCTTGTTAATTTCACATTGTATTTTTGAAACGTACCTTCCTCCTCACCAACAAACTGTCCTTTTTGAAGGAAAACACACATAGGCGAGTATAATTGAAACAAAAATTCCTTTATTAAGGAGTCATAACCAAACAAAGAGGGAGGCAACGCTGGAGAAACAGCAGAAATTGGCGCAGCCTTTGGCCCCCAGGGCACACATCAATTATTTTACAGCAAAATTGGTGGCCTGAGGAGTCCATATCTAAGGGAGTGCAATCTGGTCCAGAAGTCCAAGAGATCATGAACAGCAGCAAATGACATGTATGTCCCCAGACTGTGGTCATACAAGAGCCTGCATCTTTTGCCAGACCAGACTAAACCCAGGCCATCACTCTCTGGTCTTCCTTACACGCTCCCTTCCCGGTTGTGACTCTGGTGTTGGAGGTGTGGCAGGAGGAGGAGTAGGACCTGGTGGAGGAGGAGGAGATGGAGGAGGGCCTGGAGGAGGAGGACCATGGGTGAGCTCACAAATGTGGCTTTGGCATGTGAGTTGGCCCCTCAACCCCTTATTTAGAGCTTCTAAAATGAGAAACTCACATAAGAGGCGTTGGCCCTCCTCCATTTGCAGCATTTTGCATGCTGTTAAATCAGAAAAATCCTCTTCAACACTGTGGGGGGTTCTGAGGGCCACAGTTGCCTTCCAAAATAGGCCAATTGCTGCCTCCTCCAGGTTACTCCTCTTCCTGCCACTTTTTCTTTGAAGGTGGAGGGGAGGGACCTGCGTATCAGGCAGGCTACTTGGCCCGGCCACCTCTTGGCTGCGACTTCTCTGTGTATGAAAAAGGGACATCGTTTTAGATTTCACATAGATTTAACTTCATTAATTTGACAACCAGAAATCTTTAGAAGAATGCTATACCTATATGTTGCTGCCTGGAAGGCCCAGGTTGGGTGTCATAAGCCTCAGCTGGGGAGGAAGAAGGCGTGGAAGGAAGCCTGGAGAGTGCTGGCCTGGGTTCAGTCTGACCTGCCAGAAAATGCAGCCTGTCATAGTACCACAGCCTGGGGGCATAAATGTCATCTGCAGCTCCTGATCTCTGGTAATCCTGGACCTTCTTGTGCTCCTTTAGATAAGTGTTCCTCATGCCACCAATTAGGCCCTTCAAATAGGTGATGTCTGCTGTCTGGATAACCAGCTTCACAAATTCCAGCAATTGATCCAGTGCTGCCTTCCTCTTTGTTTGGTTCTTATAATCGGGGTGGTTTACCTGCCACAGACAGGGCAGCTCCCTGAACATATCAATAAATATGGTGATAAAGTCCTGATCCTTCAATATATTCATTTTCTTTGCAAGACACAACACAAAACAAACCTTAATGTCAGGCTAAAGTCTCCTAATCTTGTCCCAATATAGGCCTCAATTTCTAAGAAGTATAGGCCCAAGTTTAAATGTTACCTTCGTTATCACGATCTGCGCTTCCGATTCTCCTTCCTCCGCTCACAGATGGTACGTACTACGCATGCGTGTTACGCTTTATGTACACTGCACATACGTGAAAGTCCGCCCGCCCCTGACGTTCTTTCTAGTCTATTACCCACCCCTTCTCGTTCGGCGCAGTGGGGAAGAGCACATAGTGCAGACACAACAGGTCCGTGCTAATTACACCAACGAGGAGGAGAAGGAGGAAAGCCCGGAGCCAAAAACGTCACTATCCCGGAGGAGATGATTTAAGGCCTCAAATATGTCCTTTGGGGAGATGTTGGAGATGGTCGACATACTGAAGAGGGACGACTATGACGGGAAGTATGGACCTTACCCCAACCCCAATGTCAGAAAGGCCAAGATCATGGCGAAAGTTGTGAAGAGTCTGCAGAAGAATTTTGGGGTACGTCTATCTAAGGATCAACTCAGGAAACGGTGGTCGGACCTCAAATTAAGGGAGCATGATCAGTATAGAAGGATCAGGAGAGTGCTGCAAAAAAGTAAGTAGTTGTGCTGTGTTCCTATTCGTTATTTTTAGAACCTTCGTGCTGATTCATGCGCTTTTCTTTACTGTTGTAGTTTAAAATGGCAACTTTCATGTTCATGGACACATTATTCGTTCGTAGGAAACATTGTTCGTTTGGCCTAGAAAAAAACATGTTTTGGCCAGATGCATTTAAATACATTTTTGCTAGCCTACTTCTCTTAAAATAAGTTTGTTGTTTAGACGGGTTTGTAACTAGAATTTAATGCAAACTAGATTCTGTGTAAGGAGAGGACACTCAGCAGCTGTTTACACATCTGGAAGCTAGAGCACTAGTGTGGGACAAAAGAACACCCTTTTTATTAGGGGGCCCCACACAGGTGCTCCAGTGTATACTATAGGGGTGACTCCATCTGTGAAGCTTGTACAAAACAGGTAAGTATTCAAGCTTGACAAAGTGAAAAAATATTTCTTCATCTGGGAACTCTCCCAAAATAGACAATCATACCCCACTTCCAAGCAATGTTTCAGATTCCTATTTCTGCCATCAAATATCTGTGTGCTAAGTATACCTATTTTTTTTTACATAGGAGAGAAAAGACTTGGAGGACACCACTCATCAGAGGAGGCCACGGACCCCCCACCTCATGAAGAAGTGGAAATGTCACAAAGCCAACAGGAGGAGGATGAGGGAGACTTGGTGGAAATTGTCACCACAACAGGTGAGTGTCTGCGACTACAGGCTCAGGTAAGAGATGGATGCCTGCATATTTATAATACATGATGTTTTTTTTTTAATATTTTTAAGTGATTGTGATGTTGTGGATGAAGGACATTTCACCAGTGAAAGTGCCCAGATCCTGATCGGGGAGATCATGGGGTGTAATAGGGACTTGGAAAACATCAAGCAAAACATCAATGATGTTAAAAACAAAATGAAGAACATCATCATTGATGTTTTAGGGAGAGTTTAAAACCCCTCAAAATTCCTAATTTAGTTGGCTATTATTTCCCAAAATTTTTTGCACATTTTTTTAACTATTCTCGAAAAGCCAAATTTTGAAGATGCACACAGTGTGTCAACATGTGCTATCTGCCATCACGGGAGATCAATGTATGCATTTTGGGGGTGCAACCCCTTCCTCAATAATAAAGTAGCTGAGAGGAAGGGGTTGCACCCACAAAACACCTCCCTTGATCCCCCATGATGGCACCTAGCACATGTTGACATTCGGCAATTTGTGTGCATCTTCAAAATTTGGCTTTTCCAGGGGTGACTTCACCCCATCTGCTGAACACAATATCAAACACAGTTTATAAATACTCATGTCTGATATTGCCTTCAATTTCTACAAAAGTTGAACTTTGTAAGTTCCAGATTTGTGTATTTCTTGTTGGTTTTAAACATGCCTGTTTTACCTTAAAAGGACTTTTCTACTTTTAATAATGTCACCTATAAATATTTTATACAGGGGGGCATGGCTTAGCAATGGCCGAGTAAGGAAGCCTTTTCTGAGAGCTCCCGTCATTGCCCCTCTCCTTCCCACAAATTGACGGCTTTCACTAAGTGAATGTAAGGCATGATAACTACCAGATGGTACAGGACACGTTCATCGGCCAGAGGCTCATGATCACTGACTCCCCAGAGCGGCATAAAGAGATACTTCAAGGATCCGCAGACGACCTCACCGGGCGCCATTGCGACGTCACCATGTGTACAGTCTATGGTGGGGACAAGTACATTGGACTCGCCGACATCTCCTAACTCTTCGGCTGCTTCAGACTTTCCCTCAGAGACTCCAGCGGTATTCCGGGAAGACATGGCTGGTCCGTCTCAATGTCTTGGGGACATACCTGAAGACCTCCGGAGCATACTACTAGCCTTCCCCACCAAGGCGGATATTGAAGCTCTACCCCCTAGATCAGTCATGGAGTCCCGGATACTCCGGGTAGAGGAAGCACATAGTCGGGACATTCAGGAGCTCAGGACCGAGATGCATGAACTCACAGAACGTGTGGACTCTAGTGATCTAATGATCTCATCCCTCACACAGCGGGTCATTGCCCTGGAACGCTCACAGGAGTCACACACTGCCCAGACCATAGACCTGCAACTCCATTTAGAGGATTTGGAAGACCGCAGCCGCCACAACAACTTGCGGCTGCGGGGCATTCAGGAGGCTACGGGGTCAGAGGATCTGGTGGTGTTGGTCACGGCCATATTTCAAAAAGTCCTGGGAACAGCACCGCCTATACTGGAACTAGATCGGGTTCACAGAACCCTGGGTCCTAAGTCCTCGGACCTGGATAGACTGCAGGACGTTCTTTGCAGACTCCACAGGTATACCCAGAAGGAGCTTATTCTTCGCAAGGCGTGGGAACATGGCGAGGTGGAGTTTGATGGAGCCGCAATCAAAATTCTCCCAGACCTGTCGAGAGCCACGCTCCAGAGAAGGGCCCTCCTGAGACAGGCCGGCCCTGGACCTAGCCAGACGTCAGGGTTGTACATACCACTGGGCTTATCCCCTAGCGGTTACATTTCGTAACGGAGCTGCCTCCTTCACCTTGCGCACCCCGACGGATTTGCCAGCCTTTTTTGATTTCTTGGCTACTGAGCCAGTCCCGGTCTCGGACAGGCTTGCTTTTGTTCCGAGACCAACGGGCCGTTGAGGGACCCGCCACACAGAGACTCCCAGGGAAACGCGAGATGTGAACATGGAGCCTTCTCCCAGCCCAAACCTCAATTTAGCTTCAATCAGTTCACTTTGCCCTTATCTAGTTTTTTGTGACCCACTTACTTGTGCCGATTACCCAGCAATGCCCGTGGGCATCCCCCCTCTTTCTTTGACTAGACAATGGAGCCGAAGTGAATCATAGCACAGACTTCTCATTTTCTTCTACACACCAGTGCAGGTAATCCCGGACAGTTACCAGAACATATTAAGAAACATCAACTCAGGAGAACACGGGGGGTGGCCTTCAGCCATGCCGAGATGTGTTTTTGATGGATGACCCTCAGACACTGCTTCTAAGCGGAGAGTCTCAAGAGACTTACTGATATCTAGATGGTGTACATGGTTCACGTTTGTATGGCCCTGTGGCCTCTAATGTTGATTACAGCCTGAGAAACATATTTATAGACTGGTAATTGGGTCACCCCCGGCTCGGGGGAAGTTATCATATGCACCTTCAACATGAATAGCACTAGGCCATATTAAGGAACATGTTGCGTGAGCCTGGGTTATCTCCAGTTTGCTTGTTGTCTGTGCCTGGGTGGGAGTGCTCGACCCTACCTCCTCTCGTCTAAAACTGCACTAAGCGTGATACCGGATGGACGACAGTGGAGGGGGGGCGGTCGCCGCCATTCACAATTGTTTAGAATCTCTGGATTTTTGTACATGAGCAATGGAGGGTAATAATGTGAGCTATACTTATAGATGGTATTTACCTGGATCTGAAGACCCCATATGCCTTCGGATCTACACCTGACTGGGAGGGGGGATGGTGTATATGTAGGTGGGTGGTGGTGGGACTGGCGGGAGACCTCAGTTCTCTCTCTTACCTACACACTGTTTAGCCGCTTCTTCTGGGGAAAGGAGATATTGTATAGATAACACATAGAAGTGGATTCATAAGTTCGTATTCAATGTTTAGCAAATACAAAGAACTGGAAGCTTATCGTTATAGGTAGGAGTTGGCTGGGAGTAGGCGTAATGTCCATAGATGAAGTAATTATATGCAAAGTTTATCTGGGAAACTACATCCCATCTATGCAAAAACTAGCTTATGCTTTCTATTAATTAGCCTTAAAACCGTCACCACATGTACTATGTCACACATCACCATATCAGAGGAATGCGAGGGGTAGTCAGTGGACTCCTTGCTGTTATCTCTTTCCACAACCCAAACTAGGCCTACGTTCGATTACCAGACTTGGTCTGGGGAGCGTTATAGCACTATTGTGCCACTCTTTTAGAGTATAGCTATTGCACTCATTTAGTGCGTTTTAGATATTATTTCACTTTCTTTCTTACTTTTCTCTCTTACATTAACTCTTCCTTACTGTTCAACTCCCCCTTCTCACTGGTCCCTTTCCCACTTTTCTTGCCTTCTGAACCCCATCCCTCCCCTCCCCCGGGCGACATGGAGAATGTTTTTTCATTAAATACGAAAGGCTTAAACGTGCCGGAAAAAAGACGGATGCTCTTACATGACCTAAAACACCATAAGGCGGACCTGGCACTACTCCAGGAGACACATTTTAAAAGTGGTAACCTTCCCATATTGAAAAATAAATTCTTCCCAATGGTATACCACTCCACCAATGGGTCCACTAAGACCCGTGGAGTGTCCATACTCATCTCTAATAGAGTTTCTTGGAAGTGTATGGATATAAAATCAGATCCAGAGGGAAGATTCCTGTCCCTTAGGGGTGAGATTGGTGGAGTTCAGGTGACCCTTGCAAACATCTATGCACCTAACTGTCACCAAGACCACTTCCTCAACAAAATCATAGATGCCCTATTAGAGTTCACTGGAGGCCACCTCATAGTAGGCGGTGACTTTAATGTCCCGCTAATTCCTTCTGATGACACTTCTTCAGGGAATTTGTCAGTCACACCTAACATTAGGAAACGAATATCCAGGACACTACACAGGGCACAGTTGATTGATGTCTGGAGACTCCTCCACCCGACTGAACGTGACTACACCTTTTAATCGACCCCACACAAACATTACTCAAGGATTGACTACTTCCTACTTCCACATGCCCAACTGCACGCCCTTCGAGATTCCAAGATAGGGTCCATTATGTGGTCTGATCACGCCCCTGTCCTGCTGACGTACGCACTGACCGATAACACCACTGCTAGATCAAAGACCTGGAGACTAAACGAAAGCCTCCTACAGGACGAAGAGGTACTTAAAGATGTACTAAAGGAATTAGACGACTATTTTAAAACCAATAACACTCCTGGCAGCGACCCCGGAATTGTGTGGGAAGCCCATAAGGCGGTGATCCGCGGAGTCTTAATTAAGCATGGGGCATGTATTAAACAGACACGCTCGATACAGATGCCATCTCTTCTCCATGACTTACACTTAGCGGAAGCTAGACACAAACACGCTCAGACTCCAGCTGAACTTAAGCCATTCCGAAACAAAACCGAACATCACCGATTTAATGCAGTTTCGGGCGAAAGCCGCGCTACAAATTTGTCGTCGAGTAACGTACGAATCTGGGAACTTAATATTGATCTCAAAATATTCACGAAAATACTGTCTACTAGGATCCAAACATACCTCCCATCTTTGATCTGCTTAGATCAGGTTGGTTTTGTCCCCACAAGAGAGGCCAGGGACAATACAACTAAAGTGCTCAACATACTACATGTAGTTAATCAGAATAAGACTCCCTGTATCTTCCTAAGCACGGAAGAAGGCCTTTGACAGGGTGGATTGGAACTTCATGACCTCTGTCTTAAGACATGTAGGATTGGGAGACAGGATGCTTAAGTGGATTGATTAAGTTTACACTGACCCCACAGCTTGGGTCCATGTGAATGAAGTTCTGTCAGCCCCCTTTGTGATTAGGAATGGAACTCGCCAGGGGTGTCCATTATACCCACTTCTCTTCGCCCTGTCTCTGGAGCCCTTTCTGTGAACCGTACGTGCCCACCCGGATACAACCGGAGTGACCATGGGAGAGACACAGCAAAAAATTGCTGCTTATGCAGATGACATGTTGTTCACTCTCACTAACCCAGTAGTTACTCTCCCCAATTTACTAGAATAATTCCAAACATGTAGTAGTATTTTCAACCTGAAGATCAATTTTAACAAGTCTGAAGCCATGAGCATGGGATTGTCCTTACGCCCTCTCACTACTCTAAGGGATAGTTTCAATTTTAAATGGACTAACACAACTCTAAAATATTTAGGCACATATATCCCCCCCAAAATGTCCCAGTTATTTGCTCTGAACTTCCCTCCACTTTTGTCCACAGCCCGGGCCTTACTTACCGCATGGAACACAGGGTTACATTCATGGTCTGGTAGATGCAACATCCTCAAGATGTGCATCCTCCCAAAGTTTCTGTACCTTTTACAGGCTCTACCGATCCAAATACCCTCTCACTATTTCGACCAGACAAGTGCCCTTTTCTCTAACTTTATAAGGGCAAACAAAAAGCCCAGACTTAATAAACGACTGCTCACACTACCCAAACTATATGGAGGCTTAGCGGTACTAGATCTCCGCAAATACCAGCAAGCAACCCATTTGACCAGGCTTATTGACTGGATCCAGCATCAGCCCACTAAATTGTGGACCCAGCTGGAACAGACACAAAGTGCTGTACCATTGAACAGAGCACCTTGGTGTTACGACTCACTACCACGTACAATGAAGAACCATCCCTTGATAGGTGTAACTACACAAACTTGTTCGTCCCTCTTCACACGCTTACAACTTACGTCTCTCAACTCCCCGTTACGCTCGATTTTGGGAACTCCAGATTTCGCTCCAGGATACATGGACCCAGTCTTTCGATCCCTGCATGGCCTAGGCTACTTCCAGGCATCACACTTTGTCAAAAATGGTCGGTGGCCCTCAACAGCTGACCTCATGAGCCCAGAAGGACCGTTTCGTCTAGATTTCTGGAAGGCTCTTCAACTTCATCATTATCTTAAAACATTACCTCCTCCTGGAAGTCTTGATCGGACCTTGACTACCTACAAAACTTACTGCTCAGAGGAGGGAGCCCTACCTCCCGCACTGTCGGCCACTTACCAGTTGTTGATTACACCACCAGAAAACCACCAAATACATGCCCTCGGGGCATGGGAAAGGGAAATACAGTGTACTTTTATGTCACGACAAAAAGAAAAAAACATCCTATACTTCACATTTAAATCCTCGATATGCACAAAGATACAAGAAACTAATTTTAATCTACTCACTAGATGGTACAATACACCTGCAAAACTACAAAAGTTCTTCCCATCCTCCTTGGGGCTCTGCTGTAGATGCCGAGGAGATCGGGGTACGATTCTCCATATCTTCTGGAGCTGCCCCATGCTGGGGCAGTTCTGGAAGACCATACAGCAGACGATACAAAAATTCACAGAACACCCTATCCTGGCTGACCCTGGCTTCTTCTTATTACATGCGACTAGCATATCGGGCAAAGCATACAAAAAATCTTTGATCCGCCATCTATTAGATGCAGCAAAGTCATGTATCCCACTACTGTGGAAGTCTACCAAACCCCCAACCGTGGATATGTAGGTCAGAAAAGTAGAAGACATCAGGAAAATAGAGGATCTTATCCTCACGACCCAACATCAAAATGATCTGTACACCAAAACCTGGTCGAATTGGCTGATGTTTATATTCTCCAATGAGGGGAGGGACAGAATCTCCTGGCGGGTGACTGAAGGCACCCGACCTCATAAATTGACACATATGCCCCAAGTCAAGTGCATGCACCGCCTCCGTGTATCCCTACCCTCCCCACCCCCCTCTCCCCCACTTTCTGCACCCCCCTTCTCCCCCACCTCTCTCCTTTTCTCTTTATAGTCTTATTACTCTCTTTAATCTACTGTTCTGTACAAGGAAAATGGCAGAAGGAAAGGGACGTCCAGATATGTATAGGAACTGCAGCAATGTTGAACACTTTATACATAGCTCAGCAGAATGTATATGTCTCTGTAATGGAAGAAAATATTGTTGTGTTCTCAGTTATGATGTTGTGAGAGGCTGCGTCCTTGAATTTTATTCTTGTTCATGATGTTACATTGGGGCAATGCCCTTTCTTATGACTGAATAAACTTATATTTGAAAAAAAAAAAATATTTTATACAACAAACATGTTGGTTTGTTTTAAAAACCTTTTATAAATGCACATGTGATTGTGCTTGGATTAAAAAGATTGATAATCAAGAATGTGTGGCTTCTTCTTTCAATGCTCCTAAACTTTTTTGTGGTAAAATTGGTGTTTTCTGTGGCAATGGGGATTATTTCCTAAGGGCAAATACACTTTGCACTACAAGTGCAGTTTCTGTGCAGTCTCAAGTGCACTTGTAGTGCAAAGTGTCTTTGCCTTTAGTAAATAACACCCAACACTGCTTTATAATGTTACACAATTACGCCATTTTCAGGACTCCCAAAATTTCAGTCAGGGTCAGCTAAAAGAAACACAAGCAGTAAATGTAAGCAAATATTTTTGAAGTAATTTTTTTTTTAATTTTAAAAAGGTCTCAGACATTGTCTGGCATATTGATGGCCCCCCTACTCGCAAAGTATTCCATGTATCTTATACAGGCCTTGCGGGCACTCAGGGGGCAAGCCAGGACGGCCAGCTTCAAGCGCCGTCAGGGTTGGTTCATTTAGATTCATTCCGGATTCAGGCCCACCCGAGCCAGCATAGTTCACAGAATTTCTCCTTAAAAAGTTGTGGAGAACACAGCAAGCAAGGATGATGTTATTCAGTTTATACTCCGTGTATGGGTGTAAGAAATAGGTGGAACCGGCTGGCCATTATTCCAAATGTGTTCTCCACCACTCTTCTGGCTCTGGCCAGCCGGTAATTAGAAACCCTCTGGTCCGGGGTGAGGGTCCTCATAGGGAATGGCTGCAAAAGATGGTACCCCAGTGCAAGCTCTTCATCCACAACGAAGACGAATGGGAGTCCTTCCGCATTGTCTTCTGGAGGTGGCAAGTCCAAGCTGCCATTCTGGAGATGCCTGTAGAACTCCATCTGGGGGATGACTCCACCATCTGACATCGGGCCATTCTTGCCCACGTCCACATACAGGAACTCATAAGTAGCCAACACCACCGCCAACATCACAATACTATTGAACCCCTTGTAGTTGTGATATATTTTGACCCAGAGTTGGGTGGTGGGACGATGTGGATGTGTTTCCCATCAATTGCCCCTCCGCAGCTAGGAAAGTCCCACCGCTGGGCAAAGTGGGAGTCCACAGTGTGCCATTCCTGTGGGTTGGAAGGAAACTGTGGAGTCAAATGAGAAAATAAAAATAATCATTTTGCACATAAACATGATTAGACACAAACATTCCTGGCCAACATCAGTATAACATTTATTTTAGGGAGTATTTAAAGATAAAGGTATAAGGTCCACCTATCAGATTCCCCCCCCCCTCTCATGGGCCATTTGTAAAATTTTATGGAGGGGGAGGGAGATGTTTTGGACAGGTAACCCTCTCCACTTCATTGAGAGATGAATGCCTAAATAATGTGTATTACTTTGGCCAGCCCCTCCTTACTTACACTATTGGCAGCCCACTGGACAGGTAAGAAGTGACATAATACAAAGATATAAATACACACTGTACACATTTTAGCACATTTTTACATTCTGATATTACCTATCAAGATAATAATAGGATACAGAAACTTAAAAAAGTACCGCTAAGGGGAATATTAAACCGCTGTCCTCATTGAACTCCCAAAAAACAAATCACCAGATCCCTTTCTGGTCTTATATGCAACTCAGACATTTTCTTCTTGATCCCCAAACTAGGGCTGCATACTCAAGAAACCAATCACACTTTGAATCCCTTTGCTCTGCCACTGAACCACAAAGACACCTGATATCCACCATATACTTGAACCTCTTTCTCGAGCATACTCCTAAAACAAATATAGCTAGTGCAAAATGGGAAAAAGATCTTTCCATCCACCTCTCTGATAAGGAATGGGAAAAGATATACTCTAACATACACAAATAAATAACAACTCAAGAAAACGGATACAAGCTTTTCTCCAGATGGTACAAAACGCCTCTCAAGTTACACACCATTAATCCAGAGATCCCATCTAATTGTTGGAGATGTAATGACAAAAACGGATCACTCCTTCACATATGGTGGGCCTGCCCTGCGATTTCTGCCTTCGGGACTAAAGTTTTTCACCTCTCCTCCCAAATCACTGCACTTCAGCTAGATTTCTCTCCAGCACAAGCCCTCCTACACCACTCCTCCCTACCGATGAAATCTTATCACAAATCCCTAGCACTACATCTAATCAATGCTGCTAAACTCTGTATCCCAGTTCTCTGGAGATCTCTCAACCCACCCACAATCGCAGACTGGTTCAAAAGAGTAAACAAAATAGCTGAAATGGAGGAACTTGTACATCAAGCACAGGATTCCTATACTAAATACAAGAACACTTGGGCCTGTTGGCTACATTTCCGCACAACATCTGAACATACCCAATTAATCAGTCAGGAATCCTCCTCCAGCACACCATAAGACACATCATACATCCCAACTGTCTATAGTCCTCCCTATAGCCGTGCATGAAACAAAATTCAGGAGGCAACTATATCATTACGCATACAGAATTCACTTCAAAAGCTCTATTATGCTTTTCTTCCTGGGACTTGGTCCTTCTGTAAAGATATTTCCCGTTAGACCCATGGCTGAGCCAGGGACGGGAAATAACTTTCCCCTACCTTCCTTTTGTACTTCTCACTATATTTTGACCACCATTTAATCGAAACTTTGCTATGTTAGGTATCTATTGTTGTATGCTATGATTATATCTCTATCTACAGACATTACCCGACTTCTGGACACCATGCACCAGGATCAATTTCACACTCTCACACAGACATAGTAATTAACGATTATTCCAAACACAATCCAACAAAAATCTCAGACTCATATACTAAGGCTATCATAGGCAATCTATTATAATACGGTTTTTACTCCTCTCTCCCTTTTTAATCTTTTTCGCCCTCAAAAATCAACATGTTTAAAAAATGTTTAACCTGCTTTAATATATGTTCTTTATATTTTCTGCCCACACTACTCTGTAATCCCATATATCCACACCCCAGATGTAATGTGTTTTTCAACAACTCCACAGTCGTAGATTTGAATACTTGTTAAAATACAACGTTGTACTCTCTGGACTGTTCCCTCTGTATAACACTGTTATCATTTTATCTCAAACCTTGCTTTTGTGTACTACTTTTCTGTATGAATTTAACTTAATAAAGCTTTATTTGGAAAAAAAAAAGTACCATTTGAAAGTAGTCAGGCAGGCCCTTGCACTACATGCTTTGGGGAATTCATCCAGAAATCTGACCACAAAAGAGGTGGGTATAGTGTGTATGGGTTTGGCAAAGTCAGCAGATAGAGGATTGGTACCAGCTAAGTTAGCAATTGGGGGGGAGGGAGGGTTCCAAATGATTTTGGGACCCCCAAAAAAAAGCCTCTGGCACTCTGCCTGAATTTAAAGCACACATCTCAATTTTCAACATTTTAGGGGGTATTTAGGGTAAAGCACTACTATGGAGCTGACAAAATACATTGTTAAGTGACTACATGAGGTGAATTTAGGCCCAGGAGAGCATGCTGGGGAGGTAAGTGAAGGTAAATATGTACGAAGGACAAAAATTTTTTTAAAATATTCCAGCATGCATGAGGACAAAGGGGACATTCACAGCATATTACAATCATGGTAATTAGGGAATGAGGAAAGAAATACAATACATTAGTAAACATTAAATACAATAAAATGTGATATTAAAGGATAAAAAATCTTACCTTAATATACTCCTTCTGCAGGACCTGGATGATGGCAGGTCAGGTCTCTGGGATAATGATCCCCAGAGCCTGGGGAGGAGATGCCTGTCGAGAACCTGCAGGCTTCTCCCCGTCGCCAAGTACCGCAGGGTGGGGACGAGCCTCTGCTCCGGAGTGATGGCTTGCCTCATGCAGGTATCCTGCCTGCTGATATAGGGGGTCAGCAAAACCAACAAACGGTGAAATACAGGGTCTGTCATCCTGAGAAAGTTCTGAAATCATCAGGATTATTCTCATGGATCTCACGGAGCAAAGGCATGTGGCAGAACTGGTCACGCTGGAGCAACCAATTCTTGGTCCATGAACTCCTCCTCTCCCTGTTCATGGACTGGGCTTGTGTCAAAGTAAGGACCCCAACACCAAGCCCCCGCACAGCACGAACTCTACGATGAGTACGTACACGCAACATGGCTAGGAAACGGTCGGCTGGTCAGAAGGAAGTAACAGAGCGCACTGAGGAACAGCAAGGCCTGTGAAGAGCGACCTGAAAATCAGTAACGAATGAACAAGAACACAATGACAAAGTCAAGGGTAACTCGCTGCAGGCACTGAAGACCAGATACAAACCCACAAGTAAGGATGAGACGAACACCCTGGTTCGGTTCGCACCAGAACTTGTGAACACATGCTTCTCCTCTTCTGACAGTTCTTAAATAATGGAGGGCGGGTGACCCTGCCCCTCTCTGACGCAGGGCGGGTGACCCCGCCCCCTGTGACGTACGGGGACTTCCCTGTGGCATTCCCCGTGATGTCAGAGGGGGCGGGGTCACCCGCCCTGCGTAAGAGGGGGGCGGGGTCACCCGCCCTCTATTATTTAAGAACTGTCAGAAGAGGAGAAGCGTCACACAGCGGGGGCCTCCCATCCAATGGTGGATGCGGAGCGGCCCGAGGAAAGAAGATGAAGTGAAGACGGCGCCGCTGAGGAAGATGCCAGACGAGAAGACTGGATGAAGAACCAGAAGAACAAGAAGAACCAGAAGAACAAGAACCAGAAGAAGAAGAAGATGGAGGAAGAAACCGAAGGAAGATAGAAGAAAGAAGAAAGAAGATAGAAAATAGAAGAAAGAAGAAGCATTTAAATAAAGGAATTGTCAAAAACTGTCTCTTGTCATTTTTAACATTTTTTACATTTTTTTTGTGAAATGGTAGGGGTAATTTTGTACCCCCTTACCATTTCACACAGGGGGGAGGGCCGGGATCTGGGGGTCCCCTTGTTAAAGGGGGCTTCCAGATTCCGATAAGCCCCCTGCCCGCAGACCCCCACAACCACCGGGCCAGGGTTGTGGGGATGAGGCCCTTGTCCTCATCAACATGGGGACAAGGTGCTTTGGGGGGCTACCCCCAAAGCACCATCCCAATGTTGAGGGCATGTGGCCTGGTACGGTTCAGGAGGGGGGGCGCTCTCTCGTCCCCCCCTCTTTTCCTGCGGCCTGCCAGGTTGCGTGCTCGGATAAGGGTCTGGTACGGATTTTTGGGGGTACCCCACACCATTTTTTTTTAAATTTTGGCGCGGGGTTCCCCTTAAAATCCATACCAGACCTGAAGGGTCTGGTATAGATTTTGAGGGGGACCCCACTCCAATTTTTTCTTTATTTTGGCCGGGGTTCCCCTTAATATCCATACCAGACCCGAAGGGCCTGGTATGGAATTTAGGGGGACCCCCACTTCATATTTTTTTTAAATTTTGGTTTGGGGTTCCCCTGTGAGGAATTCCCATGCCGTTTTTATCACTGAACTTTTATGTGTATTGTCGGGCCGGCAATTCAGTATAGCCGCGAGTAGTTTGAAATGACTTTTTTCCTTTGAAATGTCATTTTGCTGTCAGACTGTTCTAAACACAGGAAACATGCGACCCTTTACAGGTATACTATAGACACCCCTCAGGTATGAAATTTAAAGGGATATTGCACTTTTATTGTTTGACTTTAAGCATTATTAAAATCACTGTTCCCGAAAAAACGGCCGTGTTTAAAACTTTTTTTTGCATTGATACATGCCCCCTTGGGGCAGGGCCCGGGTCCCCAAACACTTTTTATGACAATACCATGCATATAAGCCCTTAAAATTAGCACTTTTGATTTAGAACATTCTAGTCCCATAGACTTCCATTGGGTTCTAACGTTCATGCAAAGTTTTGGTCTTTGATTTCTCCCATAAACTTTTAAAGGGTGTTCTGCGGCATTCGAATTTGCCGCGAACACCCCAAATTGTTCGTTGTTCGGCGAACTAGCGAACAGCCGATGTTTGAGTCAAACATGAGTTTGACTCAAACTCGAAGCTCATCCCTACCCACAAGCACAAACTGAACAGCAGAAAACGATCTGAAAACCACGAGTCTGAAAAGGCGCGAATTGTCTCTCACCAAACTTTTACTAACACAAGATTAGCAAAAGGAGCCCAAAGGGTGCCGCGTTTAGTACTGAACTGCCCTTTTATAGTCTTGTATGTGGTGTACGTGACCGCGTTCTTGGCATTCGGAAATTCCGACAACTTTGTGCAACTGTGTGAAGACAAAACAAGTTTGAGCCAACATCCGTCAGAAAAAATCCATGGATTTTGTTGTCGGAATGTCTGATCAATTTCCGACCGTGTGTACAGGGCATTACTCTTGTTGGGCGCAGTAATGGGCCCTGCTGTTAAATATTATTTTAAAAATTGTAATTACATGCCCCTGTCAAACAGGGGCAGAAACATTAGGCCTTAGGTGTTAGTGGTGCCAGAACACTGTAACCCCTCACAGTTACTCTTGTTGGGTGCAGGAACTATCCCTGCTGTTAAATATTATTTCAGAGACTGCTTGCCCTCTTTTAGTGGCCTGCTCTCCTTGGAGGCCTTCCGGACATGATGGGTTTTTTTGCACTGCACTGTATTATATACTGTGTACACCACCTGAAGAGTATTTGAAACTGTACACCGCCTGCACGGTATTAGAAACTGTACACTGCTGAATGCACTGTATATATAGGTTACGCAGAATGCAGAGTGTATATATATATATATATATATATATATATATATATATATATATATATATATATATATATATACATACATATAGACACAGTATCTCACAAAAGTGAGTACACCTCTCAGATTTTGTAAATATTTTATTTTATCTTTTAATGTGACAACACTGAAGAAATTATACTTTTCTACAATGTAAAGTAGTGAATGCACAGCTTGTATAACAGTGTAAATTTGCTGTCCCCTCAAAATAACTCAACACAGAGCCATTATTGTCTAAACCGCTGGCAACAAAAGTGAGTACAACCTTAAGTGAAAATTTCCAAATTGGGCCCAATTATCCATTTTCCCTCCCCCGTGTCATGTGACTCATTAGTGTTACAAGGTCTCAGGTGTGAATGGGGAGCAGCTGTGTTAAATTTGGTGTTTTCGCTCTCACTCTCTTATACTGGTCACTGGAAGTTCAACATGGCACCTCATAGCAAAAAACTCTCTGAGGATCTGAAAAAAAGAATTGTTGGTCTACATAAAGATGACCTAGGCTATAAGAAGATTGCCAAGGCCCTGAAACAGAGCTGCAGCATGGTGGCCAAGACCATACAGCTGTTTAACAGGACAGCTGTTTAACAGAACAGGCCTCACAGCGTCATATTCAGAGGTTGTCTTTGGGAAATAGATATATGAGTGCTGCCAGCATTGCTGCAGAGGTTGAAGGGGTGGGGGGTCAGCCTGTGAGTGCCCCGGCCTATACTCAGCACACTGCATTAAATTGGTCTGCATGGCTGTCATCCTAGAAGGAAGCCTCTTCTAAAGATGATGTACAAGAGAGTCCACAAACAGTTTGCTGAAGACAAGCAGACTGGATTACTGGGACCATGTCCTGTGGTCTGATGAGACCAAGATAGTGTCAGATGGTGTCAAGCGTGTGTGGCATTCCTGAATAAACTTAATGTGAACGACAAGAACATACATTTGTCATGGAAAATAAGTAACAAATCATTGGAATTTCTAGACTTAAATATTGTTCTAGAAGGAGATAAGTTGGTCACCAAAACCTTTTTTAAAAATGTAGATGCCAACAGCTACCTTTCTTTAGACAGTTGCCATTATAAACCATGGCTATATAATATTCCAAAAGGACAATTTGTTAGAATTAAAAGAAACTGTACAAAAGAAAAAGACTACAAAGAACAAGCGGGACAAATTGGAACCAGGTTTAAGGCAAAAGGTTATGAGAATGCATGGATAGAAGAACAGATCCAACAGGTTAACAAAATGGATAGAACTAAAATGCTGGACAACAATCCCAAAAAAATATTCCAACAAGAGACACCAAGCATAGTTAGATTACAATGTGCAATATAAAGAAGTATCAAAGATAATCCAACATCATTGGCACATACTCCAAAATGACAGAGATTTGAAGAATATACTACCAAACCGGCCTAACATCATATATAAGAGTGCACCTACTATTAGAGATAAGATAGTAAAATCGATAGTAGAACCTCCCCCAATAGCACCTAACTCCTCCCTTCTCCGACCAATCCGGTTCCCCAGATGAAGTCACGAGCGGTGACGTAACGCATAGGGAGTGGCAGAGCACAGACGTAACCGGAAGTCTAGTAAGGAGGCGCTCTGAGCGCCACTTTTGCTGTATTTGCTTGTTTTTAACATTTTAAATGTAAGAGACCACTTTTTATCTTTAATAAATTACTACTCTTAATGAAAAAACTACACCATTGGAGCGCCTTCAGTTTTTTCTTCTCCTTTCCCCCACCGGGCCGCTGTGCCCTGGAGATATATCTTTTACTAGGCGGACAGTTATATCAGTGGTGGAGAGAAATGGAATTACACCTTACTTAGTGGAGAAGAATAACCAGGAGGCTAGAGTGACGTAACCAACAGACACTATATCATAATGCTTATTTACCAACATTATTAAGGTGAGAGTTCTGAGAGCCTTAAGTGATTGCACAATTAAATATGAAGATCTACATGAAGTCTGACCTATCCAGTCATTGTCACACTGAAACACCTTGAAAGGGCAGAACAAACCACCCGTTGTATAACCTATGAACTTGCACTAGTTTTGCACTTAATCAGAACATTTGATTGATTATCTGATTATTTCACTTATTTTTTGCTGCTTTATTTATTTACTCATTTATTTATTTATTTTTTGCTGCTTTTTTGATCTATTCCATCCATAATATATTTTCCTCACATTGCTGTATTTATTAGATATATATTTTTCTGTACACCAATTATTACAATATGTGTGATTAGACCTGTTAAGACCCTTCCACTGTTAGTGAAATTTGACCACACCCACTATTTGATGCGGTTTGGAGGGTGTGTGTAGGGGACAGGAGGTTGTGATTGAGTTCCTGTATCTATTTTCCGAGAAAAAAAGCCCTGTATATATTAATATGTATATGTTATGCAGATCCTCCTGGATTAAAAAAAGGCCAGATAGATTATGGATACTTCTTAGTCCTCAGATGCATAGTAGCAAAGTTGTAGTCTTTTAGTATTGTCTTAGAAATATAGGTTCCTGCGCTTGTCTTCTGCAGCATGTAATGCCTCTTGCAGCAACCGCTGCATGTATCAACAATCTGAAAAGGTAACACCATATCCAGTTCAAAAGTAGCAACAATTCAGGGTATGCCGTAAAACAATGTATTCACTGTTACAACAGAATGAAACAATGGGTGATTACCTGTGGGTAGTAGTACCATCTAGGGATGGGCGAACAGTTCGACCCGAGCATAAGTTCGGGCCGAACTTTCACTGTTCGGACATTCAAACAGCAGAACAAACGGGTCATTCGACTGTTTGTTCGGTCCCCCGAATCGACCACAATGCATTGCGGCACTGAACAGTGCACTGAAAACTCTGGTTGGCTCAAGCAGTGAAAGCTATAGCCATTCAGGGCAAAGAGCACTGTCAGAGTCATGATTGGACACTATCATTATGACTTCATCCAATCATGGCTCATTCCCGCCCCACAGTATAAAAGTATTCTTTTAATGGCAGCCTGTCAGGAGGCACAGGCTGCCTCCGTCCGCCGGGCTCCAGGGTGCATGCGCGGTGGACTCGCGCTACGCCGTACACCCATTCGCGACCCGATGGTGCGGCGCGCACGGGTGCATGCCGGTTCCCGTGTGCGCTCCGTGGCCCGTGCGGGTGCCCGGTAGCGCGTCACGCTGACGCGCTCACCGGAGGGCTACATCTGACGGCTCCAGCACCCAGTCGGGTTGCTGGTTTGTCGTCAGCTGTGCCCTGTTCCCTGTACCTGCTGCTGTCTCTTGTTTATCCTATTGACCTTGTGCTGAACCTTGCTTATACCACGGATTACTCTGCCTGCCTGATACCCCTGACCTCTGCCTGTACCACGGATTACTCTGCCTGCCTGATACCCCTGACCTCTGCCTGTACTACGGATTACTCTGCCTGCCTGATACCCCTGACCTCTGCCTGTACCACGGATTACTCTGCTTGCTTGATACCCCTGACCTCTGCTTGATTAACGGACTCTGCTCTGCCTGATACCCCGGTTCTGACCTCTGCCTGATTAACGGACTCTGCTCTGCCTGATACCCCGGTTCTGACCTCTGCCTGATTAACGGACTCTGCTCTGCCTGATACCCCAGTTCTGAACTCTGCCTGATTAACGGACTCTGCTCTGCCTGATACCCCGGTTCTGTCCTCTGCTTGATTAAACGGACTCTGCTCTGCCTGTTACCCCGGTTCGGATCTAACCTCTTGTCTTTGCAGTTCCTCAGTACCAAACGGCAACCCGGACTTCCCTCAGGCTCTTCTAAATCCTGCTACTACCGGAAGCCCGTGCCTCCGCGTGCCCCCAACTCCCTGTATCACTTCCAGGGGTTCGGGTGCGCGTGGTCGTAAGGGCGAGCCGCTCTCGGCATCTTGGCCTCGGTGAGTATAGTCTTGACAGTACAAACCAGCCAGATGTCCGAGGCCGACAGAGCGCGCTCTCCTTTGGAGATCTTGTGTCAGCAGGTTTCCACTCTGGCCGACTCCGTTCAGAAACTACAGGAGGGGTACACTCAGATTGACAACCGCCTCCAACAAATTACCGGGGTACTCCCTCCTGCCGCTGCAGCTCCTGCACCCAGCAGTGAAGGTCCGCTCCCCCAGGCCCCCACCAGTCCCACAGTTGTCATGGCGCTTCCAGAACCTGGGGTCCCTACACCTGAACGGTTCTCAGGGGACCGTAAAAAATTCAGGGCTTTTAAGAACGCATGCTCTCTCTACTTTGCCCTTCAGCCCCGGACGTTCGCATCAGAGATCGTCAAGGTGGGATTTGCAATCTCACTGCTGTCAGAAGAACCTCAGGGCTGGGCCCACGGCTTAATGGAACAGGGAAGTCCAGTGTTAAACACCATAGATACCTTCTTCGAGAGTATGTCCAAACTCTATGATGACCCGCAGCGGATGGCTACAGCTGAAGCCATCTTACACCACCTGTCCCAAGGGAAGAGACCAATTGAAGACTATACAGTGGAATTCCATAAATGGGTGGCCGACACAAATTGGAACGAGCCGGCTCTGCGCTATCAGTACCGTCAAGGCTTGTCTGAATTCCTCAAGGATGAATTAGCCAGAATGGAGACTCCCGCTTCCTTGGAAGAGTTAATTCAGGCAGCTACGAAACTGGATAGGCGCCTGCGGGAACGTCGCTCAGAGCGGTTCCAGGGTCCACGTCCTACGTGGACGCCATTCAGAGCCTCACCCATGCAGTCACCATCACCTACGGCAGCCGTGTCTACGACATCTCCCAAGCCCATGCAGCTTGGCCTGGTCCGAGCTCCACTAACCTCAGAAGAGAGGCAACGCAGACGGCAGTCCAACTTGTGTCTCTATTGCGGGGGAGCCGGACACTTCCTGCGCAGCTGTCCAATAAGGCCCAGTAAGTTTCTTCAGCCAAAATTGATGAATTGCCAAGACAACAATGCTTCAAAATCTTATGTGATGTTGTTTGTTTCTCTGCAGCTACCGGAAGGGGAGTCTCGCCTACCAGCCATCATTGATTCGGGTGCTTGTAGCTGCTTCATGGATGCAGCCCTGGCCCGCAACCTACGTATTCCCTTGCAAACTAAAGCTCAAGGTCTACAAGTGCATCTGGCTGATGGGTCTCTTCCTAGTTTGGGTCCAATAACCCAGGAAACTCGGCCTATCTTAGTAACCACTGACTCCGGGCATCAAGAGCTCCTACGGCTTGACCTCATTCATTCTCCCATTTTTCCAGTCATCTTAGGCCTGCCCTGGTTACAGGCTCATGATCCACAGATCCAATGGAGCACTAATGCGGTATCCTTCTTCTCTCTGTATTGCTCTGAACATTGCCTCCCTTCGATCCCAAAAGTTTGTGCTACGGTTACTGTTCCGTCAGATAAGCTCCAACAGATTCCCCCCGAATATCTTGAGTTCCAAGAGGTCTTCAATAAACAGATGGCCGACCGTCTACCACCTCATCGGCCTTATGACTGTCTGATCGATCTGCTGCCGGGATCAGAGATCCCGTTCGGTCGTATATTTCCCCTCTCAGAGACTGAACTGGAGGCTCTCAAACAATACATCAATGAGAACCTGGAAAAAGGTTTTATCCATCCCTCGTCCTCACCTGCCGGTGCGGGGATATTCTTTGTTGGGAAGAAGGATGGATCCCTTAGACCATGTGTGGACTACCTGCAGCTTAATAATATCACCATCAAGAACAGGTATCCACTGCCGCTTATCCCGGAGCTTTTCCAACTATTCCGATCCGCCAAAGTCTTTTCCAAATTAGACTTCCGGGGTGCCTAAAACCTTGTCAGAATCAGAGCCGGGGATGAATGGAAGACGGCCTTCAGGTCCAGGTTTGGACACTTTGAGTACTTGGTGATGCCATTCGGGCTTTGTAATGCTCCAGCCACTTTTCAGCACCTAGTCAATGATATATTCCGAGAATACCTGGATGATGTCCTTGTTGTCTATCTAGACGATATACTCATTTTCTCCTCCATGATACACAAGGGGCACGTTAAAAAGATCCTTACCATATTGAAGCAGCACAAGCTTTATTTGAAAGTGGAGAAGTGCGAATTCGAAAGATCAGTGGTACAATTCCTGGGGTTCATCATATCAGCAAATGGGATTGCAATGGATCCCCAAAAGATACAAGCCATTCAGGAGTGGCCAGCCCCGTCCGATAAAAGAGGGGTCCAACGGTTCATAGGATTCGCCAACTTTTACCGGAAATTCATTATCGGATTCTCGGCCATAGTGGCACCCATCACCCAGCTAACCCGCCAGCACGGTTCCTTCCGGTGGTCCGAAGCTGCACAAGAGGCCTTCCTGAAATTGAAAACCCTGTTCAGTTCTGCTCCAATTCTTCGCCATCCTGACCCTTCTCAGCCATTTGTATTGGAGGTGGACGCCTCGGAAATTGCAACAGGAGCAATTCTTTCCCAAAGACAAGGGCCCAAAGCCATTCTACACCCCGTTGCAGGACTCAGCCCGCCGGAACTAAACTACGACGTGGGTGACAGGGAGCTGCTGGCCATAAAATTCGCTCTAGAAGAATGGAGGTATTTGCTTGAAGGCGCATTACACCCAGTGATGATCTTTACAGATCATAAGAACCTTGAGTACTTATGGACAGCAAAACGGCTAAAACCTAGACAAGCCCATTGGGCTCTCTTTTTCTCTCGCTTCAACTTTCACATATCTTACAGACCTGGCACAAAGGATGGAAAGGCAGACGCACTCTCGCGGATGTTCTCGGCAGATTCCCAGACTTCAGAACCTAGTACAATCCTCTCTTCTCAAAACTTCCTTGGGGTGGCACAGGTGGACTTGATGTCATCCATCAAATCCTCGTCTAACTCATGTATGGAACCAGAGATACATTCCTTGAAAAGAAATGGGAATTTTTTTTGGATCCGGGGAAAAATTTTTGTACCTTTGGAGACACGGTCACTAACCCTTAAAATGTGCCATGACCATAAACTCGCAGGGCACTTCGGAATAAGGAAGACATCTGAGCTGGTCTCTCGCTCCTTCTGGTGGCCTGAGTGGAGACGGGATTGCAAGGAATATGTGGCTTCCTGTTCTCTATGCCAGCGGAACAAAGGTCAAAACGCCAAGTCTTGGGGTCTACTAAAACCCCTGCCCATTCCAGAACGGCCATGGTCTGACGTATCCATGGATTTCATAGTGGACTTGCCAGCCTTGGGGGGTTTTACCACTATTTTTGTAGTGGTCGACCGTATCTCCAAGATGGCTCATTTTCTGCCCATGAAGGGCACCCCTT
This sequence comes from Lithobates clamitans, assembly GCA_037952925.1. Lineage (NCBI taxonomy): Eukaryota > Metazoa > Chordata > Amphibia > Anura > Ranidae > Lithobates > Lithobates clamitans. Next base: position 11,304,559 of record JBBGZY010000323.1, on the reverse strand, counting down.
TCGGCCATGGAGACGGCCAATATTTTTCTGAAAGAAATCATCAGGCTCCATGGTGTACCAAAGAGTATTGTGTCAGACAGGGGTGTACAATTTACGTCCAAATTCTGGAGGGAGCTCTGTAAGCCCTAGATATCAAGGTCTGCCTCTCATCAGCGTACCACCCTCAGAGCAACGGCCAAACGGAAAGGACGAACCAGACTTCCCTCAGGCTCTTCTAAATCCTGCTACTATCGGAAGCCCGTGCCTCAGCATGCCCCCAACTCCCTGCATCACTTCCAGGGGTTTGGGTGCGCGTGGTCGTAAGGGCGAGCCGCTCTCGGCATCTTGGCCTCGGTGAGTATAGTCGTGACACAGCCATTTTCAGTGTGATTTCGGCGTGGAGAGATAGAGCAGGGCTCTGTTCAGTGCTATTAGTTAGTGTGCTATACTGTGCTTTTTTGCTTCAATTGTCAGTGTAGAATATTAGTTTAGTGTCAGTCTAGGGATAGTGTGAGTGTAGTGAGGAGGACCATCATTCAGCTTTGCATAATGTGCAGCTAGAGTAGGGACAGCTCAGATAGTATCACTGTAGTGTAGTGAAACCGTGACATACATACATACATACATACATACGTGTAGAGTAGGGACAGCTCAGATAGTTTCAGTGTAGTGCAGGGAGACCGTGTCAGTAATCTTTACATTAGTGTATAGCTAGAATAGGGACAGTTCAGATAGCATCAGTGTAGTGATGGTTGAACACAATCTATTTAATTGCGTTACTGCCAGTTTAACACCATATATTTATGTGTGCATTACTGCCAGTTTCACGCCATATAGTTCTGTGTGTGTTACTGACAGTTTAACGCCATTTACTTCTGTGTGCGTTACTGCCAGTTTAGCGCCATATAGTTCTATGTGCATTACTGCCAGTTTCACGCCATATAGTTCTGTGTGTGTTACTGCCAGTTTAAAGCCATTTACTTTTGTGTGTGTTACTGTCAATTTAACACAATATAGTTGTGTGAATCACTGTACGTTTGGTGAATTATTTTGCAGTATATTATAGTGTATCTGTGGAGTGTGTCTGTGTGGTGTGATTACTTAAATTAAAGTTCACCAAACATATCTTTACATTGATTAAATTGCATCTACGTACAGATTTCAACTTCTTCTTTACATTTGCTTATAAGCACCTCCCCCTCCCTCCCAATAATGTCTGGGAGGACAACAAGGAGTGGCAGACGTTTCCTTGGCACTCTAAGGGGGCCAGCAACAAATGTGTCCACAGGCAAAGGTGGACATGGTGGTCAGTCCTCAGGCAGGACATAATTTCTTCTGTTTAGTGAGTTTGACCATGCTATCCAGCCACAGCATGCAGAGGAGAGGGTGGAATGGCTTACTAAACCTTCCTCATCCTCTGTCACACAATCAGAGACAAGTGTGCAGTCCCCTGCAGTTGCCAGAGTGGATAAACCTGCCTCTTTGTCCACATCTATTCCTGCCATAGCCCCAACATCAGCCATTGAGGAGTCAGCTGAGTTATTTGCATCAGCCACTTGCTCCTTGATGATGTCCAGCCATTACTGGATTCAGAGGTTGGTTCTCAGGTTGAGGATGACAGGAACATGAGCCTTAAGAGAAGGAGGAACACTGGTAGACAAATTGGCATTCATGTTCCCCAAGCCTCAGCATATTGCCAAGTTGTCTCTAGTGGTAATGATGAAGATGGAGGAGATGGAGATGATGATGAGGTCACTGATGTGACTTGGGTGCCAGATAGAGCAGATAGAGCAGATGTGGAAATTGAAGGCACAACCCCAAGGAGGCCGACATCAAGAAAGAGTAGAGAGCAGCCAACCTGTTCCATCACATTCTGCTAATCATTAAGGATGCATGCACTGTATTGTCACTATTTGAGGAGGCCACAAGGATGGTGAGCCATAACAGTGCATGTTTCAGTGACACAATCCCTGTTGTGTTCCTGCTGGAGCAGACTCTGCGTGGCATTATAGACAGGGCACTGGAGGCAGAGCAGCAGGAGGAAGAGGAGGACTTTCCTCTCAAGGCCCACTTTATCCAGACACCATCATTCTTATGTCACAGAACACACAGGAGGAGAGAGGGGAGGAGGAGGATTCTAGCACTTTCATAGGCTTCAAAGAAGTGGAAGACATGCGTCAATTTGTAAGCGATGGCTTTCCAACCCCAGGACCCTTGGGAGTGGTACGTGGCTGGGAGGAGGAAGTTCCAGATGCTGTCACCCTGAGTGACCCCGAGGAGTCTGCTTCTTAAGCCTCTGCAAATTTGAGGTGCATGGGCAACTTCATGCTTCAAAGCCTGCGAAAGGACCCAAGAATATACGTGGCATAAAGGAGAAGCATGATTACTGGTTGCCAACCATCCTTGAGTGCAGAAGTTACAATCTCTTGAGGACACATTAAAGAGTATCTATTTGACCATTTTTTCTGACTCCAGTAGGTTACAGTGTCATGGAAAACGTTGTTTTGAGTCTTCTGTTGGTCAAGAGAGGAGCGTTGGAGAAGGCGTCTGCCTAAGTGAGATATTTCGGAATTTTTTTAGTCCTCGTCGCCCAGGGCTGTCAGCTTCCACATCGCATCGGCAGCGTCTGCATTACATGTTGGATGATTGCCTCGGGGCTAAAACAGAGATGGAGAGCTTTCCAATTGACAGTCCACTGACTTACTGGGTCATGAGAATAGAACACTGGCCAGAACTTGCCCAGTATGCTATTGAGTTTTTGGGCTGCCCTGCATCCAGCATGCTTTCAGAACGGGCATTCAGTGCTGCAGGAGGTTTCGTTACTGATCATAGAACGTGTCTGTCCACAGACTCCATGGACTGTTTGAATTTCATAAAAATTAATCAGTCCTGGATTACCAGCTACGAAGCCCCTGATGCTGATGTCACTGATTAAGTCTTTTTGTGATGTGGAATCTCTGCAGGACTTCAAGGCTGCCTAGCTTTGAAGCTGTTCAATCATTTCATCTGGACAAATGTTTTTGTTATAGGTTTTATGGGCACAATTAACACACAAAGACTAATTTTTCTGCACCTGTTTAACAGGTGCATATCATTGCAATTTTTTACAGCAAGGCCAATTCTTGCTTTCATCAAGATTACCTCTATAGGGTTTATGGTCGAAAGGCTCCACCGACACCCAAATACCAATTTTTATGCACCCATTACTTCTATACAGAGTCAAAGTGACACCAGAATGTATCCAAAAAATTTCTAATCTTGTTCCCAGTGTACTACATTGTGGCCTCATAATACACACTGGCTCCCCAGCTGTTGCTCAGCAAAATAAAGGCAGTTTGCAGGGAAAAGGTCATATTTTTTTTTGGATTTATAAATGCAATTATTGCTGCAGCAGATTCAAGACATTGTACAGATCTGCCACTTTTCAGGTAGACTAAGAGAACCCCCCAGGCACTATATTGGAAGGAATTTTTCATTTTTAGGCTTTCACTTTAAAAATAAAAAAATTACTGCTCATTTAAAAATAAAGTTTTTCACAAACTTTTTTTTTATTGATACATTTCCCCCAGGGCAGGACCCAGACACCTATAACCATTGCATGCCAAATTACTTACATATAAGTCTTCAAAATGGGCACTTTTGATTTTTGACGTTCGGGTTCTATTGACTTTAATGGGGTTCATTATTCGGGTCCGAACGTTCGCTGTGTTCAGAATTTCTGATGAGAACCAAACAGGGGTCCGTTTAGCCCATCCCTAGTACCATCTAAATAAACCACTTGGCCCCAGCTGATGTAGTAGTTTCCTTTGTGTAAATGAGCTTCTAATGAGAGACGATACTTACGATAATGTCACAATTTGGCAAGGAGAGTTTTTTGTACCCTAATTGTCTGGCTACCCTCATCTGTCCTAAATACCCTCAATTTCCATTTAAAATTTGCTCTTAATATGACCTCTGCCTGATTAACGGACTCTGCTCTGCCTGATACCCCGGTTCTGACCTCTGCCTGATTAACGGACTCTGCTCTGCCTGATACCCCAGTTCTGAACTCTGCCTGATTAACGGACTCTGCTCTGCCTGATACCCCGGTTCTGTCCTCTGCTTGATTAAACGGACTCTGCTCTGCCTGTTACCCCGGTTCGGATCTAACCTCTTGTCTTTGCAGTTCCTCAGTACCAAACGGCAACCCGGACTTCCCTCAGGCTCTTCTAAATCCTGCTACTACCGGAAGCCCGTGCCTCCGCGTGCCCCCAACTCCCTGTATCACTTCCAGGGGTTCGGGTGCGCGTGGTCGTAAGGGCGAGCCGCTCTCGGCATCTTGGCCTCGGTGAGTATAGTCTTGACAGTACAAACCAGCCAGATGTCCGAGGCCGACAGAGCGCGCTCTCCTTTGGAGATCTTGTGTCAGCAGGTTTCCACTCTGGCCGACTCCGTTCAGAAACTACAGGAGGGGTACACTCAGATTGACAACCGCCTCCAACAAATTACCGGGGTACTCCCTCCTGCCGCCGCAGCTCCTGCACCCAGCAGTGAAGGTCCGCTCCCCCAGGCCCCCACCAGTCCCACAGTTGTCATGGCGCTTCCAGAACCTGGGGTCCCTACACCTGAACGGTTCTCAGGGGACCGTAAAAAATTCAGGGCTTTTAAGAACGCATGCTCTCTCTACTTTGCCCTTCAGCCCCGGACGTTCGCATCAGAGATCGTCAAGGTGGGATTTGCAATCTCACTGCTGTCAGAAGAACCTCAGGGCTGGGCCCACGGCTTAATGGAACAGGGAAGTCCAGTGTTAAACACCATAGATACCTTCTTCGAGAGTATGTCCAAACTCTATGATGACCCGCAGCGGATGGCTACAGCTGAAGCCATCTTACACCACCTGTCCCAAGGGAAGAGACCAATTGAAGACTATACGGTGGAATTCCATAAATGGGTGGCCGACACAAATTGGAACGAGCCGGCTCTGCGCTATCAGTACCGTCAAGGCTTGTCTGAATTCCTCAAGGATGAATTAGCCAGAATGGAGACTCCCGCTTCCTTGGAAGAGTTAATTCAGGCAGCTACGAAACTGGATAGGCGCCTGCGGGAACGTCGCTCAGAGCGGTTCCAGGGTCCACGTCCTACGTGGACGCCATTCAGAGCCTCACCCATGCAGTCACCATCACCTACGGCAGCTGTGTCTACGACATCTCCCAAGCCCATGCAGCTTGGCCTGGTCCGAGCTCCACTAACCTCAGAAGAGAGGCAACGCAGACGGCAGTCCAACTTGTGTCTCTATTGCGGGGGAGCCGGACACTTCCTGCGCAGCTGTCCAATAAGGCCCAGTAAGTTTCTTCAGCCAAAATTGATGAATTGCCAAGACAACAATGCTTCAAAATCTTATGTGATGTTGTTTGTTTCTCTGCAGCTACCGGAAGGGGAGTCTCGCCTACCAGCCATCATTGATTCGGGTGCTTGTAGCTGCTTCATGGATGCAGCCCTGGCCCGCAACCTACGTATTCCCTTGCAAACTAAAGCTCAAGGTCTACAAGTGCATCTGGCTGATGGGTCTCTTCCTAGTTTGGGTCCAATAACCCAGGAAACTCGGCCTATCTTAGTAACCACTGACTCCGGGCATCAAGAGCTCCTACGGCTTGACCTCATTCATTCTCCCATTTTTCCAGTCATCTTAGGCCTGCCCTGGTTACAGGCTCATGATCCACAGATCCAATGGAGCACTAATGCGGTATCCTTCTTCTCTCTGTATTGCTCTGAACATTGCCTCCCTTCGATCCCAAAAGTTTGTGCTACGGTTACTGTTCCGTCAGATAAGCTCCAACAGATTCCCCCCGAATATCTTGAGTTCCAAGAGGTCTTCAATAAACAGATGGCCGACCGTCTACCACCTCATCGGCCTTATGACTGTCTGATCGATCTGCTGCCGGGATCAGAGATCCCGTTCGGTCGTATATTTCCCCTCTCAGAGACTGAACTGGAGGCTCTCAAACAATACATCAATGAGAACCTGGAAAAAGGTTTTATCCATCCCTCGTCCTCACCTGCCGGTGCGGGGATATTCTTTGTTGGGAAGAAGGATGGATCCCTTAGACCATGTGTGGACTACCTGCAGCTTAATAATATCACCATCAAGAACAGGTATCCACTGCCGCTTATCCCGGAGCTTTTCCAACTATTCCGATCCGCCAAAGTCTTTTCCAAATTAGACTTCCGGGGTGCCTAAAACCTTGTCAGAATCAGAGCCGGGGATGAATGGAAGACGGCCTTCAGGTCCAGGTTTGGACACTTTGAGTACTTGGTGATGCCATTCGGGCTTTGTAATGCTCCAGCCACTTTTCAGCACCTAGTCAATGATATATTCCGAGAATACCTGGATGATGTCCTTGTTGTCTATCTAGACGATATACTCATTTTCTCCTCCACGATACACAAGGGGCACGTTAAAAAGATCCTTACCATATTGAAGCAGCACAAGCTTTATTTGAAAGTGGAGAAGTGCGAATTCGAAAGATCAGTGGTACAATTCCTGGGGTTCATCATATCAGCAAATGGGATTGCAATGGATCCCCAAAAGATACAAGCCATTCAGGAGTGGCCAGCCCCGTCCGATAAAAGAGGGGTCCAACGGTTCATAGGATTCGCCAACTTTTACCGGAAATTCATTATCGGATTCTCGGCCATAGTGGCACCCATCACCCAGCTAACCCGCCAGCACGGTTCCTTCCGGTGGTCCGAAGCTGCACAAGAGGCCTTCCTGAAATTGAAAACCCTGTTCAGTTCTGCTCCAATTCTTCGCCATCCTGACCCTTCTCAGCCATTTGTATTGGAGGTGGACGCCTCGGAAATTGCAACAGGAGCAATTCTTTCCCAAAGACAAGGGCCCAAAGCCATTCTACACCCCGTTGCAGGACTCAGCCCGCCGGAACTAAACTACGACGTGGGTGACAGGGAGCTGCTGGCCATAAAATTCGCTCTAGAAGAATGGAGGTATTTGCTTGAAGGCGCATTACACCCAGTGATGATCTTTACAGATCATAAGAACCTTGAGTACTTATGGACAGCAAAACGGCTAAAACCTAGACAAGCCCATTGGGCTCTCTTTTTCTCTCGCTTCAACTTTCACATATCTTACAGACCTGGCACAAAGGATGGAAAGGCAGACGCACTCTCGCGGATGTTCTCGGCAGATTCCCAGACTTCAGAACCTAGTACAATCCTCTCTTCTCAAAACTTCCTTGGGGTGGCACAGGTGGACTTGATGTCATCCATCAAATCCTCGTCTAACTCATGTATGGAACCAGAGATACATTCCTTGAAAAGAAATGGGAATTTTTTTTGGATCCGGGGAAAAATTTTTGTACCTTTGGAGACACGGTCACTAACCCTTAAAATGTGCCATGACCATAAACTCGCAGGGCACTTCGGAATAAGGAAGACATCTGAGCTGGTCTCTCGCTCCTTCTGGTGGCCTGAGTGGAGACGGGATTGCAAGGAATATGTGGCTTCCTGTTCTCTATGCCAGCGGAACAAAGGTCAAAACGCCAAGTCTTGGGGTCTACTAAAACCCCTGCCCATTCCAGAACGGCCATGGTCTGACGTATCCATGGATTTCATAGTGGACTTGCCAGCCTTGGGGGGTTTTACCACTATTTTTGTAGTGGTCGACCGTATCTCCAAGATGGCTCATTTTCTGCCCATGAAGGGCACCCCTTTCGGCCATGGAGACGGCCAATATTTTTCTGAAAGAAATCATCAGGCTCCATGGTGTACCAAAGAGTATTGTGTCAGACAGGGGTGTACAATTTACGTCCAAATTCTGGAGGGAGCTCTGTAAGCCCTAGATATCAAGGTCTGCCTCTCATCAGCGTACCACCCTCAGAGCAACGGCCAAACGGAAAGGACGAACCAGACTTCCCTCAGGCTCTTCTAAATCCTGCTACTATCGGAAGCCCGTGCCTCAGCATGCCCCCAACTCCCTGCATCACTTCCAGGGGTTTGGGTGCGCGTGGTCGTAAGGGCGAGCCGCTCTCGGCATCTTGGCCTCGGTGAGTATAGTCGTGACACAGCCATTTTCAGTGTGATTTCGGCGTGGAGAGATAGAGCAGGGCTCTGTTCAGTGCTATTAGTTAGTGTGCTATACTGTGCTTTTTTGCTTCAATTGTCAGTGTAGAATATTAGTTTAGTGTCAGTCTAGGGATAGTGTGAGTGTAGTGAGGAGGACCATCATTCAGCTTTGCATAATGTGCAGCTAGAGTAGGGACAGCTCAGATAGTATCACTGTAGTGTAGTGAAACCGTGACATACATACATACATACATACATACGTGTAGAGTAGGGACAGCTCAGATAGTTTCAGTGTAGTGCAGGGAGACCGTGTCAGTAATCTTTACATTAGTGTATAGCTAGAATAGGGACAGTTCAGATAGCATCAGTGTAGTGATGGTTGAACACAATCTATTTAATTGCGTTACTGCCAGTTTAACACCATATATTTATGTGTGCATTACTGCCAGTTTCACGCCATATAGTTCTGTGTGTGTTACTGACAGTTTAACGCCATTTACTTCTGTGTGCGTTACTGCCAGTTTAGCGCCATATAGTTCTATGTGCATTACTGCCAGTTTCACGCCATATAGTTCTGTGTGTGTTACTGCCAGTTTAAAGCCATTTACTTTTGTGTGTGTTACTGTCAATTTAACACAATATAGTTGTGTGAATCACTGTACGTTTGGTGAATTATTTTGCAGTATATTATAGTGTATCTGTGGAGTGTGTCTGTGTGGTGTGATTACTTAAATTAAAGTTCACCAAACATATCTTTACATTGATTAAATTGCATCTACGTACAGATTTCAACTTCTTCTTTACATTTGCTTATAAGCACCTCCCCCTCCCTCCCAATAATGTCTGGGAGGACAACAAGGAGTGGCAGACGTTTCCTTGGCACTCTAAGGGGGCCAGCAACAAATGTGTCCACAGGCAAAGGTGGACATGGTGGTCAGTCCTCAGGCAGGACATAATTTCTTCTGTTTAGTGAGTTTGACCATGCTATCCAGCCACAGCATGCAGAGGAGAGGGTGGAATGGCTTACTAAACCTTCCTCATCCTCTGTCACACAATCAGAGACAAGTGTGCAGTCCCCTGCAGTTGCCAGAGTGGATAAACCTGCCTCTTTGTCCACATCTATTCCTGCCATAGCCCCAACATCAGCCATTGAGGAGTCAGCTGAGTTATTTGCATCAGCCACTTGCTCCTTGATGATGTCCAGCCATTACTGGATTCAGAGGTTGGTTCTCAGGTTGAGGATGACAGGAACATGAGCCTTAAGAGAAGGAGGAACACTGGTAGACAAATTGGCATTCATGTTCCCCAAGCCTCAGCATATTGCCAAATTGTCTCTAGTGGTAATGATGAAGATGGAGGAGATGGAGATGATGATGAGGTCACTGATGTGACTTGGGTGCCAGATAGAGCAGATAGAGCAGATGTGGAAATTGAAGGCACAACCCCAAGGAGGCCGACATCAAGAAAGAGTAGAGAGCAGCCAACCTGTTCCATCACATTCTGCTAATCATTAAGGATGCATGCACTGTATTGTCACTATTTGAGGAGGCCACAAGGATGGTGAGCCATAACAGTGCATGTTTCAGTGACACAATCCCTGTTGTGTTCCTGCTGGAGCAGACTCTGCGTGGCATTATAGACAGGGCACTGGAGGCAGAGCAGCAGGAGGAAGAGGAGGACTTTCCTCTCAAGGCCCACTTTATCCAGACACCATCATTCTTATGTCACAGAACACACAGGAGGAGAGAGGGGAGGAGGAGGATTCTAGCACTTTCATAGGCTTCAAAGAAGTGGAAGACATGCGTCAATTTGTAAGCGATGGCTTTCCAACCCCAGGACCCTTGGGAGTGGTACGTGGCTGGGAGGAGGAAGTTCCAGATGCTGTCACCCTGAGTGACCCCGAGGAGTCTGCTTCTTAAGCCTCTGCAAATTTGAGGTGCATGGGCAACTTCATGCTTCAAAGCCTGCGAAAGGACCCAAGAATATACGTGGCATAAAGGAGAAGCATGATTACTGGTTGCCAACCATCCTTGAGTGCAGAAGTTACAATCTCTTGAGGACACATTAAAGAGTATCTATTTGACCATTTTTTCTGACTCCAGTAGGTTACAGTGTCATGGAAAACGTTGTTTTGAGTCTTCTGTTGGTCAAGAGAGGAGCGTTGGAGAAGGCGTCTGCCTAAGTGAGATATTTCGGAATTTTTTTAGTCCTCGTCGCCCAGGGCTGTCAGCTTCCACATCGCATCGGCAGCGTCTGCATTACATGTTGGATGATTGCCTCGGGGCTAAAACAGAGATGGAGAGCTTTCCAATTGACAGTCCACTGACTTACTGGGTCATGAGAATAGAACACTGGCCAGAACTTGCCCAGTATGCTATTGAGTTTTTGGGCTGCCCTGCATCCAGCATGCTTTCAGAACGGGCATTCAGTGCTGCAGGAGGTTTCGTTACTGATCATAGAACGTGTCTGTCCACAGACTCCATGGACTGTTTGAATTTCATAAAAATTAATCAGTCCTGGATTACCAGCTACGAAGCCCCTGATGCTGATGTCACTGATTAAGTCTTTTTGTGATGTGGAATCTCTGCAGGACTTCAAGGCTGCCTAGCTTTGAAGCTGTTCAATCATTTCATCTGGACAAATGTTTTTGTTATAGGTTTTATGGGCACAATTAACACACAAAGACTAATTTTTCTGCACCTGTTTAACAGGTGCATATCATTGCAATTTTTTACAGCAAGGCCAATTCTTGCTTTCATCAAGATTACCTCTATAGGGTTTATGGTCGAAAGGCTCCACCGACACCCAAATACCAATTTTTATGCACCCATTACTTCTATACAGAGTCAAAGTGACACCAGAATGTATCCAAAAAATTTCTAATCTTGTTCCCAGTGTACTACATTGTGGCCTCATAATACACACTGGCTCCCCAGCTGTTGCTCAGCAAAATAAAGGCAGTTTGCAGGGAAAAGGTCATATTTTTTTTTGGATTTATAAATGCAATTATTGCTGCAGCAGATTCAAGACATTGTACAGATCTGCCACTTTTCAGGTAGACTAAGAGAACCCCCCAGGCACTATATTGGAAGGAATTTTTCATTTTTAGGCTTTCACTTTAAAAATAAAAAAATTACTGCTCATTTAAAAATAAAGTTTTTCACAAACTTTTTTTTTATTGATACATTTCCCCCAGGGCAGGACCCAGACACTTATAACCATTGCATGCCAAATTACTTACATATAAGTCTTCAAAATGGGCACTTTTGATTTTTGACGTTCGGGTTCTATTGACTTTAATGGGGTTCATTATTCGGGTCCGAACGTTCGCTGTGTTCAGAATTTCTGATGAGAACCAAACAGGGGTCCGTTTAGCCCATCCCTAGTACCATCTAAATAAACCACTTGGCCCCAGCTGATGTAGTAGTTTCCTTTGTGTAAATGAGCTTCTAATGAGAGACGATACTTACGATAATGTCACAATTTGGCAAGGAGAGTTTTTTGTACCCTAATTGTCTGGCTACCCTCATCTGTCCTAAATACCCTCAATTTCCATTTAAAATTTGCTCTTAATATGGAAACCGCTCTAATAAAGCTAACATTGTAAATTATATGAAAACAACTTGATTTCATACTTTTTATAAAATTATTTTGCACCATAAAATGTCATTCATTATTCAAATGTAAACAGTTTTTTGTCACTATTAAGTCCAACGGGGATAATCATACAATGTTCAAAAATCTACGTAGACCCACTATTCTACATTTTTTTTAACATAATGGGTAGGGGGGTCACTTTCTTAATGTTTTTTTACTCTTTCATATACATACATTTCAGTCTTGATGGTAACTTAAAGTGGTGGTAAAGGCAGAAGGTTTTATATCCTAATGTATTCTATGCATTAAGATAGAAAGCCTTCTCTGTGCATCAGCCCCCCTAATACTAACCTGAGCCCCATCTAGATCTGGCGAAGTTGCACGAGGGACTCGATTGTCTGGAACTCTCTCTCCTCATTGGCTGAGACAGCAGCGAAGTGTCATTGGCTCCCATTGTTGCCATTTAAAGTCAGTGAGCCAATGGGGAGAGAGAGGGGGTGGGGCTGCGGCTCAGCTCGGGTGCCCCCATAGCAAGCTGCTTGCTGTGGAGGCACTCATCAGGAGGGAGGAGCCAGGAGTGCAGGCGAGGGACCTGAAAAGAGGAGGATCTAGGCTGCTCTGTGCAAAACCATTATACAGAGCAGGTAAGTATACCACATTTGTTATTTTTAATTAAAAAAAGCAAGACTTTAGTATCACTTTAAATGTTAGAATTCTTCTCTCAGAATATCCCAATATTTGTACTGTATATAATTCCACTCAGGTGTTTGTGTGTTATATTTAAGTACAAAAGCTAAACTAAATTCATTCTCTATGGTCTCCTCATTTCTTTAATTTCTCGGGCAGGCTTCCTACTTGTTCAATTTCCCTTTTCAGACTTTCTCTTTTATATCCAAATTGAGTTATTATTAATCCTGCCGTGGCATGGCTTGGACAGCACGGTGGATGGCTGCACATTAGAGGAGCTCCGTGAACCCAGCAGACTTGCTTGTGCATAAGATCTCCTGGTTTCATGGAAATGGGCAGGATTCTTAATAATACTGCACAGACCAGCATCGTCCATTGGCAGGCTCTTCAAACCAAAACATCTCCTCTCTGTTTTCAGGCCTCGGCATGCTCCAGTGTCCTGGCAGACAAGATGGTGCAGGTCAGACATGAGACAGACTACAAAATCTAAATAAGTGTGCTTACAGCCTGTATGAAAAGATTGATGACATTAATTGAATAAAAAATGGATTAATTAAACGTGCAAAAAAAAAAGTGCAAAAATAAAAGTGCAAAAAATAAAAAATAAATGACATGAGAAAAGTGTGCACTTGTGTGCAAAAACACATATATCCACAATTCAAATATAACATATACTGAATGAGTGATCACTTTAAAATATCACTAGACAGAGTGAAATTCATCAGTGGTGAAAAATATGTAAAAGTGGTGATTTTAGTCCATAAACTGAAGAGCAAAAAAGTTCCATGAATGTGTATCAACTTCATGACAGTAGGGAAACACATCAAAGTTCCATCCCTCCGTACCCCATATAGGTGAAGGGAGAAGAGAGGAGTATAAAAATGTGACTCTCTGTTGAAATAAATCCAAAGAAATGCTGAAGGTGGACCCTTAGCCTGAATGGTGGACCTCCCTATTAGCAAGGTCTGACAAGCAAGCAGATTTTGCCCTCTGCGGGGACCGTGAAGTGGTGGCGTCCAACACAGCTGATGCGTCCAACTCCTCCAACTCGGCGTTTTCCAAATCGTCCACCTGGTATAGGGGAAGCACCCAGTAACCCCTGAGGTATTGGATGAAAAACAGAGAAGGGCTCCAATGGTGTAGTATGTACTGATAGGTTTATTGTAAATAGGTAAAACAAAACCAGAAGAAACACACTCCGTGAAAACACTGTTAAAAATTCTTAAAAATAGCCGGCATATAAAATAAGCGAACACCCGTGCATATCATGGGGCGAACTGGATGATGGCGTACAATACGTAGCCACGCCCTACATGTTTCGTCACAAATGACGTCTTCAAAGGGGCACGGGCGACGCATTGAGCCATCACCTATGTAGTGCTGAACGTGAGCCAAGCCTCGATTTCGACTTCGCATCAAGCAGCGCTTAACATTAATCAAATGGTTTTAAGGAAAAACCAGGCCTCTACCTGGTGCTCCCCCCGGGATGAGTGCTACCATGGAAACAGCCCTCAAGTGGAAATACAAAAACAGAGAGTTTAACCCTGTAAGTCCGTGATCATAGGACCGCTCCATCATACTGATCCGGAACAAGAACCCCCACACATCCAAATTCACTCCAGTCTGGTACACGACCCCAATGGACCCAGAGCACAGCTGCACATGTCCCAATTGTAAGCTGTGTGTACGGAGGCGGGATATCCCCAAAAAAATTAATTTAACTTATTTAAAAGAAACACAATAAAATTGAAGAGATTAAAAATTAAAAAAAATAAGAAAAGAGAATTATAAAAATAAATACGCGAGAGTGCCCACTATATCCAAAATCATAATGTGAGGCACATTCATTCACATGAAGAGCACCAGGTATCACAGAATATTGTAATCCACTTGGTAATTGGGGGATACACTCCTATAGTAGATGTTTAATCAATAGCATATAGTTATTAAGCAATCGAATTGCACATGGACAAATCTTAAAAATCACAATGTAAGGCATGGATTTGGACCGTCTGAAAATCCAGAATGTCAAAATGTCGAGGGAATTACAGCTAGGCCTAGACTCATTATGTGAACGGAAAGATCTTGTAATTAGGCCAGCCAATAAAGGGGGTGGAATAGTCGTTTTGGACAAGGTCGACTATCTCCAAGAACTTGAGAAACTGGTGAGTGATAGAGAAACCTACCAACCCCTGAGATCAGATCCTAGAATCAAATTTAAAAAGGAACTGGAAAAGATTGTTGATAGAGGTTTTGAGTTGGGTATCATCAACAAGAAGGAGAAATCCTTTCTGATCCCAGTGGCCTTGAGAATTCCTGTAATGTACTACCTGACCAAGATCCACAAGGACCCAGTGCACCCTCCGGGTCGTCCCATCATTAGTGGAATAGACTCGATCACATCTAGGGCAGGTAAGTACATTGACAGTTTTCTCCAACCACTGGTACAACTCCTTCCAGCATATATTAAGGACACACCTACTCAGACATACCTACTCAAAAATAGTGGTTATAGAGACGGACATTGGCTTGTCACGGCTGATGCCACGTCCTTATATACCATCATTCCCCACAATTGGGGTATTAAATCAGTTAAATACTTTCTGGATAAGGATTCCTCATTACCAAGGAAACAGAAACGTTTTATTATGGAACTTTTGGAATATGCTATGACACATAATTTCTTTTGGCACAATAAAAAATTCTTTCTCCAGACTAAAGGTGTCGCTATGGGGGCCAAGTTTGCCCCCAGTCTGGCGAACCTTTTTATGGGGAAATGGGAGGAGGACATCATCTATGCCCAACAGAGACCTGAATTAGTCCTGTGGGCTAGGTATATAGATGACGTCCTCCTCCTATGGAGTGGTTCTCACGATTCACTTTGTTCATTCATGGAAGGTCTAAATAAAAATGATAGGGGTATCTTACTGAAATATGAGGCCAGTCAACAAAGGATCAATTTTCTTGATCTGGAGATTCGGAGTGAAGGAAATATTTTACTCAGCTCCACTTTTTTCAAGGTCACAGACCGGAACTCTTTTATTCCTCAGGACAGTTGTCACCATAAAGCGTGGTTGGACTCTGTCCCCAAGAGCCAATTTATCAGGTTAAAGCAGAACTGCTCCACTAATGCGGATTTCGTGGCACAATCCAGAGTCTTAACTGAAAGATTCTTGGAGAAAGGCTACGAGGCCCAATTTTTGGAGGATAAATTAGATCAAATCAAATCATTGGACAGAGATTCACTCCTAACAGATAGACCTAGCAATAACACTGATAGAAAGATGGTTTGTCCTTTCATAACTGGTTTCCCTTGCCACCATTTCTCTATTAAAAAAATACTTTACAAACACTGGCATATCATTAAGAATGATCCCCTTTTGGGACCATTTCTTCCTGATAGACCTCAGTTGGTATTTAGAGGTGCCCCTTCAATTAAGTCACGGGTGGTGTCGACTGTATGTGACCCTCCCATTAATAAACCTATGTTCTTTCAACATTTAACAGGCTACTATAAGTGCAAGAATTGTGAAGTTTGTGCCATCAATGCTATTACAGAAAGGAAGGTATGTCAGTTCCACTCTAACAATACACCCCCTAATTTTCCTATCAAATCATTTATCACCTGTTCCACTACTCATGTCGTGTATCTTCTTACATGTCCGTGCGGGCTGCACTAGGTAGGCCGCACTGTTCGTTCACTGAAGGTGAGACTTAGTGAGCATATTGGGAATATAAAGAGGGGATTTTTTGGCCACCCCATTTCCAAACATTTCTTGAAGGTACACAAACAAGATCCTAGGGGGACCTCATTTGTGGGGATTGATAAACTCAAACTCCCATGGAGGGGAGGTTCCAAGAGGCATGACATTTCAAAGCTAGAAATGGAGTGGATTTACAAAATCTGCTCTCTCAGGCCTCTGGGATTAAACGTGGACATCGAATTAAACAAATTCATTGATAATTCATAAATATTTTTTTTCTTTCCCTTATATTTTTTTCCCTTTTTCTTTTTCTTTCATGGAATTTAACTCATAAGAGTATTATGCGACAACGTCATTTTTCACTTTATATTTACATATGATTTTTATTGTATATTTATCATGACCATAACGTCCATGCCTTATATTGTGATTTTTAAGATTTGTCCATGTGCAATTCGATTGCTTAATAACTATGTGCTATCGATGATACATCTACTATAGGAGTGTATCCCCCAATTACCAAGTGGATTACAATATTCTGTGATACCTGGTGCTCTTCACGCGAATGAATGTGCCTCACATTATGATTTTGGATATAGTGGGCACTCTCGCGTATTTATTTTTATAATTCTCTTTTCTTAATTTTTTTAAATTTTTAATCTCTTCAATTTTATTGTTTCTTTTTAAATAAGTTACATTAATTTTTTGGGGGATATCCCGCCTCCATACACGCAGTTTACAATTGGGACATGTGCGGCTGTGCTCTGGGTCCATTGGGGTCATGTGCCGGACTGGAGTGAATTTGGATGTGCGGGGGTTCTTGTTCCGGATCAGTATGGTGGAGCGGTCCTATGATCACGGACTTACAAGGTTAAACTCTCTGTTTTTGTATTTCCACTTGAGGGCTGTTTCCATGGTAGCACTCATCCCGGGGAGAGCACCAGGTAGAGGCCTGGTTTTTCCTTGAATCCTTTTGATTAATGTTAAGCGCTGCTTGATGCGAAGTCGAAAACGAGGCTTGGCTCACGTTCAGCACTACATAGGTAATGGCTCAATGTGTCGCCCGTGCCCCTTTGAAGACGTCATTTGTGACGAAACATGTAGGGCGTGGCTACGCATTGTACACCATCATCCAGTTCACCCCATGATATGCACGGGTGTTCGCTTATTTTATATGCCGGCTATTTTTAAGAATTTTTAACAGTGTTTTCACGGAGTGTGTTTCCTCCGGTTTTGTTTTACCTATTTACAATAAACCTATCAGTACATACTACACCATTGGAGCCCTTCTCTGTTTTTCATCCAATACCTCGGGGGTTACTGGGCGCTTCCCCCTATACCAGGTGGACGATTTGGATAACGCCGAGTTGGAGGAGTTGGACGCATCAGCTGTGTTGGACGCCACCACTTCACGGTCCCCGCAGAGGGCAAAATCTGCTTGCTTGTCAGACCTTGCTAATAGGGAGGTCCACCATTCAGGCTAAGGGTCCACCTTCAGCATTTCTTTGGATTTATTTCAACAGAGAGTCACATCTTTATACTCCTCTCTTCTCCCTTCACCTATATGGGGTACGGCGGGATGGAACTTTGATGTGTTTCCCTACTGTCATGAAGTTGATACACATTCATGGAACTTTTTTGCTCTTCAGTTTATGGACTAAAATCACCACTTTTACATATTTTTCACCACTGATGAATTTCACTCTGTCTAGTGATAGTTTAAAGTGATCACTCATTCAGTATATGTTATATTTGAATTGTGGATATATGTGTTTTTGCACACAAGTGCTCACTTTTCTCATGTCATTTATTATTATTTTTTTTTGCACTTTTATTTTTGCACGTTTAATTAATCCATTTTTTATTCAATTAATGTCATCACTCTTTGCATACAGGCTGTAAGCGCACTTATTTAGATTTTTTAGTTTATTTTACACAGATATTGGCGTTTATTTGTGCAGCTATAGTTCTGTGTTCTGGTTTTTATATTTACCGTAGGTTTTCTAGCGCGGTTTTTCACATTTTTATTTATAAGACAGACTACAGCAAGGAGTCCTTCTCAGCCTCAGAGGACCTGGTAAGGACCTCCTGACTACTCACTCGCCTACTCAGACATGACTGCCATAGCCGCAGACATTAAAAATCCTTTTTCCACAGCCATAACAGATCTCAAAGCAGATTTACTAGTACTGACTGTGAAGCTAGCAATGGCAGAGAAAGCTGGAAAACATAGGGACAAAAATATACAGCGCCTTGAGCAAACAAGACTCCCACACTGCACATGTAATTAAAATGAACAGACAAATAAAGGATTTGCACAATTGTGGCAGACGCAATAACATCAGAGCATTACAAAAAATCTTTACCAGCCTGTTAGAGAGCCCAGAAGATGCTTAAATTGAATTTGTCAGAGCTCATAGAGCTCTAAGACCCAAGGGACCTGACACTTCTCCTCCAAGAGACATCGTCTGCAAAACTTCACCATGAAGGAAGACATTTTGGCCAATGCCAGAATGAATGACCACATTTTATTTAATGACGATACCATTATTCTCTACCAGGATCTATCCCCTATCACTTTCAGAAATAGAAGAGCACTGCACCCTCTGCTGGAAGCTATAAAAAACAAGGACCTCACCTATCCCTGGAAATTCCCGTTCACTTTAAGCATCACCCACAATGGCAAATCTCATCTGCTCCTCATCTGGGCAAAATGACCATCTTAGTGCGATGCCAAATACAAATACCACACAATGTACCAGAGTGGTATACAAAATTCCGAAAACCCGGACATGCCCAGCAGTCCACTCATTTCACCATGTTAACAACCCAACAAGAAAACTGAGATGCATACAGTAAACATCAGAATGGAACACCAGGACGTCTCTCATTCCAATCCAAGTCACCCAGGACCCCAGGACTAAGGGACACCTTCTGATCTACCAGAGACATAAATAATACTGCTACCTACACAGGCTTTACTTGACCTGACATGTGCATTTTACTTTAAGGTCAGGATTATTCAGGATTATAGACTCGCCTGATGTTAAGTGCTAGAGACAAAGATCTGGATAAGATTTTTTCTGTGACCTCCAAAGACAAACTTTCTGAGGACCCTGATTTTGGACTGAAACTTCATTGATATCCACACAGAACTGTTCTCTGAGTCTCCTCACCCCACAGACTTATTTGAGTGACTGCATATAATGGCCACAACCATTTTCCTCACTCCTATTTACTTTGATGTACCACAGCATATGGGGCGGGGCCATCCCCTTTATATATCATCCACTCTAACACACGATTTGCCCAACCCCATTTCACAGTATCCCATTTCACAGTACCCCATTTTACAATATGAGAGACTGCTTGCTTGTTGGACAATTACATTCCCTACCCGCCATTTGTAGAATTATTAGCTTGCTTAATATGTTTCTCCTCGTAGACAACAGCAACAAAAAATATGTAATTTTATCCAGTCTCAGTTGTCTTTAAGGTGGAGTTCCACCCATTTATGTGTTTATTAAAAGTCAGTAGCTACAAAAAGTGTAGCTGCTGACTTTTAATAAACAAACACTCACCTGTGCCACAGTACAGTGATGCCGGCACGCAAAGCCTCACTTCTCTCCCTCTCTTCTCCGCAGCACGGTACAGGGATGCCGGCGCCCGAAGCCTCGCTTCTCTCCATCTCCTATCCGTGGTGCTGTCATTGCAAGTGTGGGCACTTGGCTGTGACAGCTTGCGGCTTCACAGCCGGGTGCGCACTGCACATGAGCGAGTCACGCTGCACGTTCTGAATGGCCAGGCTATCTTCTGGGACCTGTGACATGTCTCAAAAGATTGCAGGGAGGGGGTGAGAAGAGAACTTCCGCTCGGCCCTGCCGGTATATATTCTGGGTTTTGTAAAGTGAGTTGAAGGTTTTTAGGAGAGGAATTTTAAGTAATTGCGCAAAAAGTTTTATAATATTGAGCAATAAGCTCTGGGCCTGGGCTCTTGCATGGTTTTAGTGTTTTAATGGCTTCCATTAGTTCCTCATCTCTAATAGGTCATTTTACTTTGAAGCAAATAGTCTTTTAACATGGATTCCCTATTGCCTTGTAGTGTGGCCAGTTTGCATGGAGGAGGAAGATTATATAGGCTAGATTAGTAATTATGGAACTGGTTTTCAATATGGTCTGTTGAACATTCTAGCTTACCTAACTTGTTTTTAATCCCATGTATATTAAATGGGAGTCTTTTAGAGCTCTCGCTAAAAATTTGCCAGTCTTGTCTCTGTATTCATAGTAAATGCCTTTACAGAGGAACAGTATATGTTTGGCTTTTGAATCTAGAATTTGTTGAAGAGCATTACAGTTTTCAAGGAGTTCTTTATTTGTGCTAACGGCTAGTGATCGCTTGTGTTGCATTTCTAAAATTGTAATTTTGTCAGCTAATCTAGTGATTTCTGATTGTCTTGCGTGTTTAGGTCTTGCACCCCACTTCATTATTTCGCCTTTCAGTGGGCATTTGTGTGCTTCTCATATTGTTATTGAAGCTAATTCTTTTGAAGTGTTAGTCGAAAAATAGTGAGAGACAGTTATTGTCTTTATGCAAAAATAAAATATAAGCTCATTTGTAAGATAAGGCTGCCAACTAAGATACTGGCTTCACAGAGGTGATGGCTCCAAGAAATTCCCCCTAGTAGGGGAGAATTTGGAGAGGAATTTCTCTAATGTTAAAATAGCAATTTTTGAAGTGCAATGAGAACCAGATTAAGTCTATTTAATTAGAGAGTGAGGGGTCAAATGTCTCAAGCATCATAGAAAAAGCACAAACATGACCTTTGATAGTGCTGAGAGACAAACACTTGTCCAAACCCTTTCATGTTCCCTTTTTACATTATTTACGGATTAACTTTTTTTATCATTTTAATTTTATATTTTTGTTTTTCCTCCTAAAGCTGTACCTGCCCTGGTCAAAAAAGGATGGGTATGGCCATCGAGGCTATAACTAAAATGCTTATAATCAGTCATATTCATAGAATATTGGATGTCAAAGATGTACCACTGGCTGGAGGTGGCCCAATATGGGCTTAAGGTACTAGACTGCCCTGCTGCATGTGTCATGCCATAGAATTGAATTTGTGACTGAGGAGCTGAATTTTAACAACCTAGCATTGGGTTGTTGTGTTTTGGGTGCAGAGCGTTTTTACTTTTTGTTTTCAAAGGAAGCAGCTCTTAAACAGAACTTGGGCAACAACTGCTTGACGCTAACCAATCCAACCTAAAAGTTAAAATGTTATGAAATTGGCCAACAGCAGGGCAACATTAAATAGGAATTAAGGCCTAAATTTACTAAAGACAGTGAGAACATGTAGGGGTTTTGCTACAATAATTAAGAGGTTACAGAGAATATAGCAGTGTAAAATTTTCCAGCAGCAGGACACTTTTAAATAGCAATTTTAGGCCCTAATTTATTACAAAGAAAACAAGTAGGCATTTTAGTACAAGAATTTAGAGACCACAGAGAATACAGCAGTGTAAAAATTGCCAGGCAGCAAGACAATTTTGAATAGAAGTTTTAGGCTCAAATGTGCTACAAACAAAGAGCACAGGTAAGTGTTTTACTATAAGAGAGTACATTGTGGATATAGTAGTTTAACCACTTCCCGACCGCCTGCCATACATATACTGCAGCAAGGCGGCTCTATTACGCAAAATCACGTACCTGTACGTGATTTTGTCAATAGCCACTGGAGGGCAAGTGCGCACCGTCGGAGCTGCGATAGCACGCTGATTGGCCACAGGGAGGAGCTAATCAGCGAGCCCGGCGGACATGCTGTTCACAGGCCATCCGCGATCGTTCCACGCAGAGACAGAATGGTGGTCTGCTGATGTAAACAAGCAGACCCCCGTGCTGTCAGGCATGAACACTGTGAACTAGTGTCCCTGCTAATCAGGAACATGGATCAGGGTGTCCATATAGTGAGCCCATTCCCCCACACAGTTAGAAATACACTGAGGCAACACAATTAACCCTTTATTTGCCCCTGATGTTAACCCCTTCCTTGCCAGTGTCATTTATACAGCGTCAGTGCATATTTTTAGTACTGATCACTGTGGCAATGTCACTGGTTCCAAAAAAGCATCAAAAGTGTCAGTTAGGTGTACGATCTGTCCACCACAATGTTGCAGTCCCGCTAAAAAATTGCTGTTCACTGCCATTACAAGTAAAAAATAAATAAAACTGCCATAAATATATCTCCTATTTTGTAGACGCTATAACTTTTGCGCAAACCAATCTATATACGCTTATTGGGATTTTTTTAACCAAAAATATGTAGCAGAATACATATTGACCTAAATTTATGAAGAAATTTGATTTTTTAATTTTTTTTATTGGATATGTGTTATAGCAGAAAGTAAAAAAAAAATTTTTTTTTTTCAAAATTGTCGTTCTTTTTTTGTTTATAGCGCAAAAAATAAAAACCACAGAGGTGATCAAATAACACCAAAAGAAATTTCTATTTGTGGGAAAAGGACATCAATTTTATTTTCGTACAGTGTCGCACAACCGCGCATTTGTCAGTTATAGCAACACAGTGCCTTGTCGCAAAAAAATGGCCTGGTCATTAAGGGGGTAAAACCTTCTGGGGCTGAAGTGGTTAAAATTGGCCAGCAGTACAATTTTTAAATAGCAATTTTAGGCCCATATTTACTACAAACACAGATAGGGGTTTTAGTACAAGAATTTAGAGACTGCTGAGAATACAAATGTGTAAAAATTATCAGGCAGCAATACAATTTTAAATGGCAATTTTACGCTTAAAGAGGAATTCTGCCTGGGGAAAAAAAAAAATAAAAGTCAGCAGCTATACATACTGTAATCAGAACTTCCTGATGACGCGTGACTTGAGGCTTCTGGGTAACGCCGACATCACGTCTTGTCCCTAACCCGCATGAAACCGAGGCTTGGAGACGGAACAGCGAACACAGGCTCTAATACGAATGCTGGATAGACTCAGTGGAGGTCCTAAGGCACTATACTATGTGAGTGCAATTTTTATACATGTTTCTTAAGCAAAATAAAGCAACGAATGTTGTGCAATAATGGTCGTTTGTTTTCTATGAGGTTTTAAGATCATTCAAAGGTGGAGACACATGGAAAGATTATTGAGATATCGGTTGGGAAACCCCAGATTGATTAAAACAAGAGAAGTAACTGATCCAGGCATAAATTGAGGCTTTTTGATCATTGTTTTCTGGTTAAGGTTCATTTTGAAAGATGATAGTTTATCACGGATTGGTGGAAGTATTTTCAACAAGGATGTCGATTAGTGCACATAGGTTTGATTACCCATTTTTGAAGAGGATCACTGGAACTTTTTCTCCAATATCTATACAGTTTTTTTCTTTACAAATT
Organism: Lithobates clamitans; assembly: GCA_037952925.1. Taxonomy (NCBI): domain Eukaryota; kingdom Metazoa; phylum Chordata; class Amphibia; order Anura; family Ranidae; genus Lithobates; species Lithobates clamitans. Next base: position 11,281,132 of record JBBGZY010000323.1, on the reverse strand, counting down.
TTTTTATTTAATACGAGAACATGAAATACAATTCAAGAGGTGTAATGAAAAACCAACGTGAGAACTGGAAATATAGGATGTCAAATATGAATGAGACAATCAACCAGGATTTGAAACGGAAATTCCTGACAAACCCTCCTACATATTGACTAGTGTAACGGGATTAGTGGGAGAAGAACTCCTGGTACCCCAAATGGGTACAAACTGTGCCAGGTGGCCTCCAGAAGAAGCGAATAGCCTTGAGGAGAGTAGTTATGCACTGGAATCATACCTAAGAGCATAGTGAGAATTACAGATTGTCGTATTCTCATTTAGATGTCAATCCCGTAACATCACTTGGTTTTATAAATTAGACTTCAGTGCAGGAGGAAAGGGAAAATAGAGGAGAAGAGTCTAGAGAAGAGATAAAATAAAGAGGAAGTGCTAATCAACAGGAAGGGAGTTTTAGACTAAGCAAAATCAAATGATTGTCAGACCTGAGCTCCAGGTATGAAAGAGATGCCTACGTGCAGGGCCCAAGGTTCTCATATGGATTTGAATGTCGAAACTGTGTCCGTTAAGACACTAGCCAATTTCTCCTGGGACATAATCCACAAAATCTTACTCTCAGCTGCTATGATGGAGACTTTGGGTTGTTTCCATGCCTTAGCTATGGTCAGCTTGGCACCTAGAAGCATCAATTTGCGGTTGGCTTTGGGAATCTTTGGAAGGTCTGAGTTCAGGAGAACGATAAGTTCTTGGGAGCTGATAAGTTGTCACTTTTTGGATCAAGGTGAACATCTTGTTCCAGAACGTCCTAATTCTGGGACATTCCCACCAAATGTGGGCCATTGAACATATGAGTTGGAATTCACCTCTCCAAATCCCAATGAATTTGGACGTCATTTTCCCAAGCCAACATATAGGGTGATTTTCAAGAGGGGTGAGCAAGGGACTGGTAGATAATGGAGATTCCCCCCCCCCTCTGATCCATGGCCTGTCCACACCATTGTTCATAAGGTGTGATTTTGGGAGGAGTCGGTTTACTTTTCCATATCTTATGGAGAAAGTGTTGGATTTTTTTGGAATCTAAATTGCTCTGAGGTTGGAAGTTCAAGCTTCTGAACACAGTAGCTCTGGGAAATTGGGAAATTGCTCCAGAGGGAGTGAAGAAATGGCCAATTTGATACAACCCCTTGTCCAGCCACCATTTAAAAGATTTAATGTCTAGACCAGGGAGAAAGTCTACATTGTGAAAGATATATGTGCAAGGGGCTGGCACTCTGAGGTCAGTGAGGTCTCGGATCTCATTTTGTCCCAGAGAGTCAAGGTTTGTGATTTGGTGCGTGATCTCTGGAGGGGACCCATAATAGATAGTCTAAGGTGTAGGTGAGGACTGCCTGTCTCTCTATTTGAACCCAGTCTGGTTTTTCAAGTTTGGAGTAAATGGTAGATATTTGAGCTATTCTTGCTGCTTGAAAATACCACAAAAGGCAGGGTAGGCTCAGCCCTCCCCTTGTCCCAGACTGGAATGGAGTTTTTTAGGGTAGCCTGTGGCCTGAATCTCCACAGATGAATTTATTGGCTTTGCTTTGGAAAGATTTTAAATGATCCTTCCTTATGTTGATTGGGAGGGATCTAAATAGGTACAGCAGTCTGGGGAGAAGTGTAATTTTCATGGAGTGTATTCTACCTAGCCAGGAGAGCTCCCCCTTTTTTCAGGTCAGGTTCTAGTTTCTGGTACATAGGTGGGAAGTTCGGCGAGTACATGTGTTCTAATTTGGCCATGAGAGTGATCCCCAAGTACTTAATAGAGGAGTCACTCCATTCAAACTCGAATTAGCTTTTCAATGATGTTACCATCTCTGGTTTAAGGGAAATGTTTAGAGCTTTGGATTTAGAGTAATTTACCCGGAGGCCAGAATTGCAAAATTGTTTAATAGTTTGCAGAGATTGGGAAGGGTTGTGATCGGTGAAGTAATAAATAAAAGAATATCGTCGGCGAATAATCAGCATTTATGGGTTTGGGAGCCAAAAGTTACTCCTTGGATATTGAGGTTGGAACGTATAGCGATTGCTAGGGATTCAATAGCAATAGCAAAAAATTAGGAGGGGACAGTGGTCAACCCTGTTTAGTGCCCTTAGCTATACTTAAGGATTTTGAGTAATGCCCCAGGAGGCATATCAGCCTTTGGGGAGGAGTAGAGGGCCAAATCCCCAGTGCTCCATGGGTGTAAAAATATAAGGCCAGGCAATCGAGTCAGAAGCCTTATGCAAATCCAAAGAGAGCAGCATTCCTTCTTGTGTGGTGCCTTTATTCCAGTTAGACTGTAGTAGGAAGATGGTGTCTATTGCCCTTCTGATTTGGTCTGGCCCCTGTCTACCCAGATAAACCCCACTTGGTCCTTGTGGACGTATCAGCTTATGAAGGATTGTAGGCGATTGGCAAGAATTTTTGTTAGAATCTTCAGGTCATTGTTTATAAGGGAGATGTGTCTATAATTCCCCACTTCTTTCTGGTTTTTATCGGGTTTGGGTATAACCGTTATGTAGGCAGTGTTGAGTCGAGGGTCTAAGGGGGTGCTTTGGGTTTTAGTGTTGAAAAATGTTGCCATATAGGGGGCGAGAGTACCAGCAAAAGCCTTATAATAGGGTACTGAAAGACCATCAGGTCCAGGTGCTGATCCCTTTTTTAGTTCTTTTATGACCTCCAGTATCTCCTCAACCGAAAAGGCTGCGTCTAACAAATTGTGTTCGGTAGATAAGGTAGGTAAGGGAAGGTCTTTCAGAAAGTTAGAAATTACTGGACCCTTGTCTATGGAGGTTGTGCTGTAGAGCTTAGTGTAGAGTCATAAAAGGCCTCGAGTATTTTGTTTGGAATTGCTGTAGGAGGTTGTCCTGCTACCCTAATTTTGGGGAGGGTGTGAGCACGATACCTAGGTGAAAGTTTTTGCGCCAATAGATTTTTATTGGGTTATTGAAACACATACAGGTTATCCTGCTATATGCGGTCAAATATGACATATTATTTTTAATACATTTAGAAAATGGAAGAGCATACTTAACTTATCGCATTTTACATTTGGTGCACTTACAGTCTAATTATACATTGTGACCTAGTTGGGGGGTCATAATAAGAAGAGTGTTTATGGCATATAACAGTGACAAACTCAATGAACAGTGGAATCTTTGCTATACAGTAATAACAGTAGTAAAAAGTAACAAGTAACAAGTAACAAGGTGAAGGGTGTTGTCCTTTACCCCCAGACACCCCAATTGGGGTCACACTGTGTCATGGAGGAGAACAACTCCCTTACCTTCTGTTTAAAATTCAAAACAGTGAAACATATCATCAACAAAGGGTACCGTAAGTCTGTTGTTTTATTCTGTAAATATATCAGATTTGGGCATTCTTATGCCATTCTAACCAGTGAGCCCATTTTTTGGAAACTGAAGGCAGATTGCCTTCACTTGCAGAAAGAATGCATTCATAGGAGCCATGTGTATGGATTAGGTTGACTACTTCACTTTTAGTCGGTATGTTAGTGGTTTTCTAGTGACGAACAGTAGACAATCTGGACACCAGTAGTATGTATAGTGATGGTATGAAAACAGTGAGGTATATTTTCCATGCCTATGTTCAGCAATGCAAGTTCTGGGGATGGTGTTATGGTAAGTCCTGTCACTTCATTGAGGAGTTGGAACATGTCTTTCCATAATTTAGAAATCCTATTACAATGCCAAAGGACGAGGAGCAGATTTCCTATGTCCCTGCGTTGTCTTCAGCATAAGGGTTATATAGTTGCGTTAAATGTGTGAATTTTGGAAGGGGGTGATATACCATCTAAGGGTGATTTTGTGGATTAATTTCCAAAGGTTAGAGGACCTAGTGGCTTGGAAGCTGGTTTTAAAGGCTAGCATCCATTGAGATTCATTTATGGGGCGGTCAATGTCTTTTCCCCATTTAAGTAAAGGCAGGGTTGCATTGAAGGAGGTCTTGTCGCCTAATAGGTTATAAAATAATGTAATGCCCTTTTTTGTTCTGTTGGGTGATGAAAGATGCCGCCATATTAATGGGTTGTTAATGTTTTTAAGTAGATAATCAAATGCCAGTTTAGTGGCAACAATGGTGGGTGACAATTTTTTGTTTGTTTTTGTTGACTGAGGTGTGCTGAGTAACCAGGTTCTGAGGCCTTGACCAGGTATTTGGTGTTCTTCAATGCTCAGCCAAGGACAAGTAGAATCAGGTTTAAACCAGGTGTTTAAACCAAGTATAGCTGCATTATAGTAATCTCTAAAGTGAACAAACCCTGTTCCTCCAACTGATTTGTGTTTGAGGAGGATGGCACAGGAACGTCTAGCTTTTTTGTTTTGCCATACGTAGTGTCCCAGTATGTTTTGTAGAGGGGTGAAAAATAGAGTTAAGGGCTGGGATCTGTAGTGATCTGAATAGGTAGAGGAGCTGTGGTAGTTTAAGCATTTTAAATGTTGCTAGTCATCCTGACCATAACAAAGCTGATTTAGAAAGTTTCTCAAGTTCTTTTGGGAGGTTGGTTAGAAAGGGAGTATAGTTTGCTCTATAGAGAGGAGGTTGAATTGGTTAGCTTCAACCCTAGGTAGGATATGGATTCTGTAGTCCATGTGTATGGGTATTTTTGTTCTAATTCTGTTTGCTGTTTTGTGGGAATCCCTAAGGGTAGGATAAATGATTTTGAGGAATTTACTTTATAGTAAGAAATTTCACTAAAATCTGATAATACCTTTTGTACCGAAGTTAGGGAGGATTTAGGGTTGGTTAGTAAGAGGATGATGTCATCCGCAAACAAGTTGATTTTATGCTCATTACCCCCCGATGGTGAAGCCTGAGATTTCCTTCTGGGATCTAATTTTCTCTGCTAGTGGCTGCAAGACTATGTTGAAAAGAAGTGGAGATAAGGGGCACCCTTGTCTGGTGCCGTTGCTAATTGTAAAAGGTTTAGATAGCATGGAGGAACAAAAAACTTGAGCTGATGGTTTTGAATAAAGTGCCATTATTGTAGATAAGATATTGCCTTGAAAGCTGAACTTCTGCAATGTCATGGAAAGATACTGCTAGTGTATTCAATCGAATGCCTTCTTTGCATCCAGTGTTAGAAGCAAAGGAGGCACCCCATAGCTTTCGGCTTGGTGGATGATGTCAACCATCCTTCCGGTAGCGCCACAGGTCTGGCGAACTATGGTGAAACCTGACTGGTCAGCATGGATGAGAGAAGGAAGGAGATAAATCAATTTGTTTGCAATAACTTTAGCATAAACTTCATATCGTGATTCAATAGGGAAATCGGATGAAAATTTTGTGGGGTGTTGGGCTCTTTACCTGGTTTTGGTAGCGTTATGATCGTGGCTTTGAGCATTTCTTGAGAAAAGGAGGCTAATGAAGTGGCATCATCGAACAATCGAGTGATGTACTTATTGAGGGTTGGTTTGAATTTTTTGTAATATTCTCCTACAAAGCTATCAGGGCCCGGGGGATTTGTTGTTTGGTAGAGATTCTTTGGCTTGTCTATTTGTCTATTTCTGAAATAGAGAAGGGGTTATTCAGGGCCTCAATTTGTTCAGTTGCTAGGTGTGGGAGGTGCACTGAGTTCAAGAAGGCTTGGATTGTAGGAGTGCTCGGTTGGGGTAGGGAAGAGTCGTTTTTTAAGCAGTAAAGAGCACTGTAATAAGTGCTAAATGCATCTGCAATGCTTTGGGGGTTTCTCAACTTTTCGTTTGCGACAGGGTGATAAATTAAGGGTATGTGGGATTTGCTATGATGACCTTTGATTTGCTGGGCAAGGAGTTTCCCTGCTTTGTTCCCTGAACTGTAAATATGCATCTTGCTACATTTTTGGTATTCGTCAAATTTGTCTAGGAGAAGGGATCTCAAGTCTAGATGTAATTGGATCAATTTGGTTTTAAGGTCTGGGTGTGGTTGTTGTTTGTACAGTGTGTCAGTGTTATGTATGTCTTTTAAGAGTTTGTCCACATGCTGCTTCCTCTGCTTCGTATCCTTAGCTCCTAGTTGGATAAACACAGCTCTCATAAAAGCTTTGTGGGATGCCCACAAAATCAAATTGTCCTTAACTGAGTTATTGTTCCACGTGAAAAAATGATCAAGTTGTTCATGGAGAAGTGTTTAAGTATTTAAGTGATTGAAGTATTTGGGTGATCAGACGCCAAAGGTAAGCCGGAGGAGGGTTTGCGATGTCTTCTATGGTAATGCATACTAGAGAATGGTCAGACCACGTAATGGGAAGAATACTATATTTTGATATATTTTGTAGAATCCATTGGTCGAGGAGGAAAAGGATGATACGTGAATTTGAATTGTGGCATTGTGAGAAATAGGTGTAGTCCCATTCTTCTGCATATTGGTCTCGCCACACGTCATGCATTTGGAAGATGGGTAGAAGGGGTCCCAAGGAGGGTTTGCCTCTTAGGGAGGTGGTTGAGGAATCCAGATGAGGGTCCAAGGGTTACGTTGAAGTCGCCACACTATATAGTTACTCCCTGTTTTACAGAGCCTACTTTTTTGTGGAGTTTACATAGAAAGCGTAGTTGGTGTGTGTTTGGGGTGTAAATTGTGACTATGGTGTAAAGGGCTTCGTAGATGGTGCAGAGAAGGACAATGTATCTGCTGTCTTGGTCTATAATGCAGTGTTTGAGTTGAAATGCAAGAGTATTTTTGATGGCTACAAGTATTGCTTTCAAAGGGATGATCTTTTAGCTGGATGGTTGAGACCTTTATCATTGATGGTTAAGATTCGGACAGTCATAGTGGTGGAGAGACGGACATAGGGAGGGGGTTTGTTCTAGCTGTGTGAGGTCTGAGTAGTCCTTGAGAAAGGTTTCGGGGTTTGGTGAGGTTGCAGAGGCGTAGTTGTCGTTGTTGGTTGTAGTATTGACTGAGAACCAAAGCCGTCGGGTAGTGTCGGCAAGCTATATATTCAGCTAGAAATGCTTGTTTTCAGGTTAGGTGGTATCGAGATTCCAAAACTTAGTTGTAGTAAAAGATAGTAAACAACAATAGTAATGGAAGGAAAACAAAGAAAGAAAAAAGATCCTAGGTCTGTGTCTAGAGGAATTTCCTGAGAGTATGCAGTATACAAGAAAAACAGAAATGGAAGACGCGCACACCTAGTGCATTACCAAAGATGATTTAATAATAAAAATGTTTTATATAAAAGTGGGTACTCACAAAATGCAACTGACAAAAGGCCATAAAGACAATGCATGGACATGCAAAGAACACAGGGTACAGCTAACACGTTTCGGGGTGCACCCCCTTCCTCAGAGCTATGCACAACCGGTGCCAAGGAAGTTCAGGAAACTGGGGTGAAAAGTTTTGTAAGACTGAACAAGAGTGCACATCGCACAGGACCTTTTAGGTGTAGGAAGTCCTACGGTTGATTTTTAGCGAGAGTGGTGTCTGTTGGCACGTTGAGTCAATTGGAGGTTCTGTATATATCCCTCATTGCTTTGATACATGGGTGTGGCATCAGCCAATTCTAAAATGATGTACCATATTTGTAGTAGGTGTAAGCCTTCTTGAAATGAGGACACTATGTGTTTGTGGGTAATGGACATTTTGTCTGGTGCTATCCACTGATATTGGATGTGGTATTTGCGCAGTGCATTCGTGGCGGTGTTGAGTTGTCTGCGGCGACTAAGTGTGTGCTGAGAAAGGTCTACAAAAATTTTTAGTTGCCCATATGGATCAGGTAGGGCTCCTAGTGCTTTCGTTTTTTGCATAAGTTGTTCCTTAACATGGTAGAAATGAATTCTGAGAATCACATCTCTAGGAAATGTGTTTGGTAAGAAGGATGGTTTAGGCAGCCTATGAATATGGTCGATGACTAATTCAATATTTTTTAGGGCGGGCATTAAAGATTTGATCAAGCCACGTGCATAAGAAGATAGGTCAGGGGGTTGGCTTGATTCCGGGACCCTTGATGTTATTGCGGCAGGATCTATCTTCTAAATCTGCCAATTTGTCTGTTATCCACTTATTATTTTGCATATGGCTTTCTTGGGTGTCATTTATTTCATTTACAGTGGTAGTAATGTTGCCAATGTTAGTTTCAATGTGGGAGATTCTGTCCTCCATTACAATGATGCTGTGGCCAAAATTATGCATAAAAGAGAGCATGTCTGATTGTAGGGAACTACTTAGTGACATTGACATGTCTTTTAGTACGGTGTCCATCACATGCTGTCCCATAGTGGGGAAAGAGGCAATTTTGTCATTTTGTGCTGTTTGCAGGGTTAGTGTGGGAGGCATAGTAGAAGAAGTGTGGCTCATCTCATGATCTGAAGTACAAGGGTCCAATCTCATCCTGGACTTGGCTGGGCTGTTAGAAGCTGGTGAGCCTGGTGTGGATAACCGTGCTCCTGAGTCTGGAGATGGAGGGTCCACTGGATCTCATCTGGAGCTGGCTGCTTGTCCGGGCTGCAGTGAGGTGAGAGCTGCTGATGCTGCTGTGTATGATGGCTCCATTTTGGCTGTGTCTCGCAGCCCGACCATACATGAACTCTGTGAGCCTCCGCGGGAGTCGGCTGTCTTTTCATTTAATTGCCATTGCTCAGTGGGGCAAGCGGGAGTGTTAGCTTGGTTCGGGATCACTGAGGAGTCCAGTAGGAAGCAGGCAGACGCCGGTAAGATTGGTCCTGTGTGAGGAACTCTGTTGTTACGCGCCCATCTTCTCTGCGCGCCAGTCACGGCACCCCTAGGTGAAAGTTTTGAGGCTAACATGGAGCCAATTTTGTCTTTCTGAGAGTAGAATTTGGCCCACTTCAGCAAATGTGTTGAGCTCTAGCCTGTCTGTGTCTAACTGTTCAATCAAGGTATTGGGTTTTTCTTATGTTTGGTCTTTAGGGTTGCAAAGGCCTTTTCTAATCTGACAATGTCCATCTGCCGCTCTCTCTAAATTTAAGTTGCCATTTGGATTATTTTGCCTCTCATGGTCACCTTGTGGGCTGCCCAAAGGGTTTCTGGGGAGATACCATCGATGTCATTCAATTGAAAATATTCCTTTAAGGAGCTATCTATTTCCTTAGTTCTAATGGGGTCACTAATTTAGTCGCCAGTGCGATAAAGGTTGTCTTGTGAGGGTGTTATGCAGGGAGAGTGTTACCATTGAGTGATCTGACCAGACAGTATCTTTGATGGTAGATTTTTGGGCGCATGGAATGAGACTTGGGGATACTAAGATATGGTCGATTCTGGCATACGATTGGTGGGGGCAGGAAAAGTGAGTGTAGTCTCATTTAGAGGGTTCAGTTCCCTCCAAATGTCTACAAGACCTTGTGTGTTAAGGAGTCTGGCTATTTTAAGACTTGCCTTTGTAGGGGGGGTTAACTGTAGGGGGTTTGGACCTGTCTAGCCCCTGGTCGAAAGCGATTTTTGAATACCCCCAAAGATGACCGTGCCCTCCAGGAGGAAGTTTATGGTTTTAAAGAGAGACTGGAAAAATTGTGTCTGCCCTTTATTAGGGGCATAGTAGGATACTATGGAGTATAAACGTCTCTCCATAGTGCCCTTTTACTATGAGAAATCTTCCCTCTGGGTCACTATAGTCCGCCATCCATGAGAATTTACTGTGCTTGGAAAATAGGATTGCTACCCCCTTGGTAATAGGAGTGGAGGAATTTGGGGTTGTATCGGGCCGGGAAGTGTGTCTCTTGGAGCATAACTATGTCTAGTTTGAGAGAGTGATAGTTTTCAAAGACTTTCCTCCTTTTCAGAGGGGAGTTTAGACCCTGAGCATTATGTGTAGTGATCCTGAAATTTGTCCTTGTGGGGTTTGAGTTAGAACAGAGGGGTGGAATACTGTCGACACTACTGTCACTTACCCAATTCCGTCTTCTCCCGAAATAGATCTGTGTAAGGGGTTGGATCCGGAGAACAGGGCATATGCCACAACCTAGAGATTGGCTAGAAAAAGAGAAAAAAATTAGAAAAGGGGAAGAAGAGTTCTACAGACAAAACAAGTTAAAGCGTCTTCTGGGAAGACTATTCAGGTTTGGTGTAGGACACTCCTGCCAAACTCCTACCCCAAAAAATTGTCTGCCCCATGAAGAGGGCAGACTACCCATCCCACAGAAACAGGAAAGCTGCTACTATGGGATAGGTTGGAGGCGCAAGGGGGTCACCCCGACGTCAATGTGAAACAGTAATAAAAAAATAACATAACTAGGGAAAAAAGGGAAATAAGATCCCCAGGACTATATCTGGGGTGTCTCCCTCCCCAGATGGGGGGAGGGCCCCCTCGAAGTGCACAAAACATGCTTAAAGTGGTTGTATACCCTGTACAACCACTTTTACCTACAGGTAAGCCTATATTAAGGCTTACCTGTAGGTGCTTGAAATATCTCCTAAACTTCCACGGTTTAGGAGATATTTACGAAAGACCCGAGCTCCGATGACTAAGGCGCATGCGCCCTTTAGAAAGGGCACATCGTGCCGTTTCTAATAGGGGTTATGCCGTGACTGGCTGCTCCCGTGCGCATGCACGGGAGTGACGTCACGTGACTCTGGCCAGTCACAGAGCCGGAGTTCTTGACCCCAGAAGGAAGAGGGGTGAATATGGACGCTCCCTGCTAGTGGGGACAATGGAGACATTGCGGGCTTCGGTGTCAGGTAAGTGACACATAATGGGCTACTCTGCGATGCATAGTAGCCCATTATGCTTTACATTTGCAGGGAAATAAAACCCACCAGGGTTTACTTCCTCTTTAAGGCACTGAGATTATACATTTAAGACCATGAGTGCATGTTGAGTTACTTTGCCTAAGTTCACATGAAAACCTGACTTCCTGGTGCTCCCGAAGCCTCGCTCAAGAGGGTCCGGGAGTGCCCACGGGAAGATCTCCAGACATCTTGTTGTCTAGGGCCATGGAGAAAGCATATAGTCACTGAAAACACTTAGGAAAAGTTTAGGAAGTAAGGCAGTACTCAAGGGGGTTTATTTACTATAGCTTGAGAGTGCAAAATCAGGCTTACTTCTGCATAGAAACCAAGTATCTTCCAGGTTTTATTGCCATAGCTTAATTGAACAAGCTGAGGTTAGAAGCTGATTGGTTTCTATGCAAGAGTAATGCCCCGTACACACAGTCGGACATTGATCGGACATTCCGACAACAAAATCCTAGGATTTTTTCCGACGGATGTTGGCTCAAACTTGTCTTGCATACACACGGTCACACAAAGTTGTCGGAAAATCTGATCATTCTGAACGCAGTGACGTAAAACACATACGTTGGGACTATAAACGGGGCAGTAGCCAATAGCTTTCATCTCTTTATTTATTCTGAGCATGCATGGCACTTTGTGGTCGGATTTGTGTACACATGATCGGAAATTCCGACAACAGATTTTGTTGTCGGAAAATTTTATAGCCTGCTCTCAATGTTTGTGTTTCGGAAAATCCGATGGAAAATGTGTGATGGAGCCTACACACGGTCGGAATTTCCGACAACAAGGTCCTATCACACGTTTTCCGTCGGAAAATCCGACCGTGTGTACGGGGCAAAAGACTGATTTTGCACTCTCCAGCTTTAGTAAATAAACCCCATTGCCTTGTCCTATAACTTGCTTGTAATGAACAACTGGAGGATAACTTGAAATGCAAAAAAGGGGAAAACCAATTTGGCTACATCTGTTAGGAGCGAATAGCTCCAACAACTGTTAGAACCACTTCCGTGGGACAAGGAAAGAAAGTGAGAGTAGGGCATTTGTTGATCTGAGTTTCAGACTTATGGAGGCCTATTATCCTTAGATCTTTTAGTCTTTCCTTTGTTCTAGACAGGGGAGACCAGGCTTGCTGGGGGGGATGCTTGGTGGAGCCCATGGAGGAATTGGTAAAGTTCATGGTAGCTTCCTGTGAGATGAGCTTAAGGTTCAGGAGGATCTTTTCACCTTCCAGCAGGTTTGTGAAAGAGTGTGTCTTGCCCTTAAGTGTGAATTTCACAGCAAATGGGAAGGCCCACCAATATTTAATGTCCTGTTGTGCGAGGACTGTCAGGAGTGGTTTGAAAGCTCTCCTCTTTTGAATTGTTGAAGGGAAGAGGTCTGCAAAAATTTTTATTTGCTGGCCCTGGCATGTCACCTTTGGCTTGGAGCCTGATTGACGCATGACTTCTTCATTTATGGAGTAGAAGTGTGGTTTCATGATTATGTCCCTGTGAGCTCTGTCCAACTCCAGGTGATGAGGAGGGGTATTGGGGATTAGATCCTTGATGAGCTTCTGGACTGCTGAGGAAATGTCCGTGATGGTCTCAGGAAGCCCCTGATTCTGACCTATTTTCCAAATAATAAATTATGGAAAGGGCTGTTTCAAGCTGTTCCTGGAGGACCTGAATGTGGTCTGAATTTTGATTGGCTCTGGATACCGTGATGTCCAGTTTATTTCCTATGGCCTCCATTCTGAAATCTAAGGTTCTGAAAATCAGATTTAATGTCCCTTGTGATTTTAGCCGCCGTGTTGGCCAGCCCCCTCTCCAAGAGGTCAGAGAGCTTAAGGAATAGGTCCGATGTTTGTGTAGATGGGTCCTGGCCTGGGAAGCCTGGGGGGTGGGGTTTACAAGGTGATAAGCTGGAGAAGGCCCGACTGGAAAAAACGTGTAGTCCTCCATGGATTGGCCAAGCAGGGACTCTGTGGAAGCTGGGGAGGGAGACTCCCATGGTTCACCGGGGTGTAGGTGAGGGTTGCTGGGGCTAAGACTTACCTTTATTCCAGGGATCCCTCTGTTTAGGCCGCATGTAGCTATGCTGCTGCAGGGCCATCTTGGTACACCCACCTCGCGCTAAGCTATCAAATTGCGCTCCAAGATTGCATCTTGCGGCCGGTCCTGACATCCAGGGGTGTGCTGGGGACTCTCAGGGGCTAGGATGCCCCATTGTCATCGGTCCTGGGTGGCTATGGGTGGTGCTATGAACGCCGCTGGTCTGGGGTGATGCGGAGCTCCGGGGTCAGGTGGCCATCTTGGAGCTCCCACACATGCGCACTCATCTATACAGTTTCTTTCATGTTTTAATTAACAATGAATGATATATAATTGATGGATGTAATTAGCATTCACCGTCACAGGTATATATATTTTATATATGGACACTTACCTGTCCAGGGAGCTCATGATGTCGGCACTCCAGGCGATTTTCAGATCGACTCCCGGGTGCTGCCGCCACCATTCCTGGTAAGGGAAATCGGCAGTGAAACCTTTCGGCCTTACAGCTGGTTCCCTGTTGCACATTCGCAAAGCACACTGTGCTTTCTGACCGGTCCGGCAGCGGAGGAAGGAGGCCGAACTTTCAAGGGATATGCCATCTCCCAGAAGTGGGGAAGGGTACCAGTCACAAACAGGTAGGTCGGCACGATCCCCTGAGCCGTTGTAGCTATACGTCGGCTCCTTTAACCACGTCAGCCCCGGACCATTTGGCAGAGCACTTTTTTTGCGATTCGGCACTGCGTTGCTATACCTGACAAGTGCGCGCTTGTGCGATGTGGCTCCCAAACAAGATTGACGTCCATTTTCCCCACAAATAGAGCTTGGTGGTATTTGATCACCTCTGCGGTTTTTATTTTTTGCGCTATAAAAAAAATAACAACAATTTTGAAAAAAAACACTTTTTTTTACTTTTTGCTATAATAAATATCCCCAAAAATATAGAAAAATATGTTTTTTTTCCTCAGTTTTGGCCGATATGTATTCTTCTACATATTTTTGGTAAAAAAAAAATCGCAATAAGCGTATATTGATTGGTTTGTGCAAAAGTTGTAGTGTCTACAAAATAGGGGATAGTTTTATGGCATTTTTATTAATAATTTTTTTGTACTAGTAATGGTGGAGATCAGTGATTTTTATCATGACTGCGACATTATGACGGATAGATCGGACACTTTTGGCGCTATTTTGGGACCATTCACATTTATACAGCGATCAGTGCGATTAAAAATGCATTGATTACTGTGTAAATGTGACTGTCCTAGGGAGTGATTCTAACTGTAGGGGGGGCTATGTGTGACACGACACTGATCACCGTTACCGATTACAGGGAGCTGTGATCAGTGTCACTAGGCAGAACGGGGAAATGCTTGTTTACATCAGCATTTCCCCATTCTTCCTCTCCGTAAGACGATCGTGGGTATCCCCACGGACATAGAGTCCGCGGGACCCACGATCACACTCATGGAGCTCGCGGTGCACGCAAAACGCTTCTTAAAGGGCAACGTACAGGTACATTAATATGCCTGTACGTGCCCTTCTGCCGACGTATATCGGCGTGAGCTGGTCGGCAAGCGGTTAAGCAGGATAGCAGGCACATGATCCCGACCATGTGGGAACGAGAGGCAGAACAGGAAAATGTATGTGTGTGTGTGTGTAAACACACAAATCCCTGTCCTGTTCTGTGAGGAGAGACAGATCATGAGTTCCTAATAGCTAGGAATCATGATCTGTCATTTAGTCATCTTTCCACTAGGTCAGTCCCCTCCCCCTACAGTTAGAAACACACACAGGGAACACATTTAACCTCTTGATCACCCCCTAGTGTTAACCCCTTCCCTGCCAGTGACATTTTTACAGTAATCAGTGCATTTTTATAGCACTAATCGCTGTATAAATGCCAATGGTCCCAAAAATGTGTCAAAAGTGTCCAATGAATAAAAATGCTATAAAGTTATCCCCTATTTTGTAGACACTATAACTTTCGCGCAAACCAATCAATATACACAAATTGCATTTTTTTGGGTTTTTTTTAACCAAAAATATGTAGAAGAATACATATCAGCCTAAACTAAGAGAAAATTAGCTTTTTTAAAAAAAAAATGGGGATATTTATTATAGCAAAAAGTACAAAATATTGTGTTTTTTTTAAGTTGTTGCTTTTTTGTTTATAGCGCATAAAATAAAACCAGCAGAGATGATCAAATGCCACTAAAAGAAAGCGCTATTTGTGGAAAAAAAAGGACGTCAATTTTGTTTGGGTACAACATCGAATAACTGCGCAATTGTCAGTTAAAGCGACGCAGTGCCGAATCGCAAAAAATGGCCTGGTCATTCAGCAGCCAAATCTCCAAATCTTCCAGGGCTGATCAAGGATAATAGACCTAACCACTATATGCCTGCGTATTATTTTATCTGTGAGTATAGGAAAGGGTGCAGTGACTGTGAGTAATATAATGAGAGGTGGTTTTCATCAAAGAATTTTTGGCTGTACAGATCTGTGCCAATAGGTAAGGTACATAAAAAATTAAAGTGGTAGTAAACCGCCGGCAAATTTTTGCCCCCCCACCACAAAGCACCTTGTCCTCATATCGATGGAGACAAAGACCTCCTCCCGAAAACCCTGGGTGGTAATTGTGGGGGTCTGCGGGCAGGGGGGCTTATCAGAATTTGGAGGCCCCCTTTAACAAGGGGGCCTCCAGATCCCGGCCCCTCCCCCTGTGTGAATGAGTAGGGGGTACCTGTCACGTACCTGGTTTGTGAGCCTGACATGTAGAGGAGGGCCTCTCGTACCACACCAGCTTGTAGGTTACTGAAGGTGAGACAGCAGCCACAGAAGCACGGTGGCATAGGAGTGCCTGAGATCAGTCCTGTAGTCTGTATGGTTGGTTGTCCCTGGATGGATGTGCAGCAGTCAGGCAGGTGGTGGATAGGAAGATCAGGGCTGTGGCAGGCTTGGATTGCAGCTAGAGCAGGATCCAGATGCGGATTGCAGAGCAGAGATGTGACAGGCTGGATGAGCATGTGCAGGGTCAGGAAAGCCGGGTTGGTAATGTTCAGGCAGATAAACAGAGCAGCAGGCAGAACAGAAGTCAAAAACAAGCTGGGGTCAGGGTATCAAGCAGACAGATTTAGTGAGAGCAAGCCAGATCAAGATCAAAGGTCAGCACAGGTAATAGGTCAGAACACACAGAAGCTGCAGACCAAACAGCAATGAGTCTATGCAGTAGCTCAGTTTAAATACCCCACCTGGCGTACGCAAGTACGCCGATGCGCATGTGCATACATTGATGTGCTAGTGCGCATGCACGTACACCAAGAACCTCTGATGCTGCGTACATACGACATTCTAACAACAAAATCCATGGGATTTTTCCCATGGATGTTGGCTCAAACTTGTCTTGCATACACACGGTCACACAATGTTGTCGGAAATTCCGAACGTTAAGAACGCGGTGACGTACAACATGTACGACAGCACTAGAAAGAGAAAGTTCAATACCAAGTGCGCCACCCTTTGGGCTCCTTCTGCTAATCTTGTGTTAGTAGAAGTTGGGTGACAGACGATTCGTGCGTTTCAGCCTCGTGCTTCTCCGATCGTTACTGCTCTTCAGTTTGTGCTTGTGGGTTCAGATTTATATTACTTATTTGATTTTAAGTGCGTTTTTGTCCACTCATTTCTGATTTTCAGCTCCGGCCTTTGTTTTTCAGTGCTTTCTGTTAGTTCTATCTGACCAGCCGACCATTTTGAAGCCATGAGGACCCTCACCCTGGACCAGAGCGTTTATAACTACCATCTGGCCAGAGCCAGAAGAGTGGTGGAGAACGCTTTCGGGATAATGACCAGCCGGTTCTGCCTATTCCTTATGCCAATCAACATGGCGGAATATAAACTTAACCACATAATCCTTGCATGCTGCATTCTACACAACTATTTAGGGAGAAATTCAATGAACTATGTGGCCTCAGTTGGGCCTGAGGCCGGACTTCCACAAGAAACCCTGATGACGCTTGAAGCTGGCCGTCCTGGCTTGCAACCCCAAAGCGCCTGCAATGTAAGACAGAAGTATTTCAAGTACTTTGCTGGTAGGATGGCCATTGATCTGCCAGAAACTGTTTAAGAAACATTTTAATCAAAAAACTGAAAGAAGATTTACTTTGATTTACTACATGGGTTTCTTTTAGCTGTCTCCTAGGTTCTCCAATGGGCTTTTCTTTTTGAAATTTTGCATTTGAAACTGCATTTGTAGTGCAAAGTGGATTTGCCTTTAGTAAATAACCCCCATTGCCACTGTAAACACAAACTTACTACAAAAATTTCTATTCGGCATTAAAAGAAGAAGCCACACATTGTTGAGTAGAAAACATTTTACTCAAAGCACATTCACATGTGCGTTAGAAAAGGGTTTTTGAACAAACCAACATCTTTGGTGTATAACTTTTTTTTACATTGTAAATATCCTTTTTTTGGTTAAACAGGCATGTTTCAAACCATAACATACACAACTCAGGAACTTACAAAGTTCAACTTTGATAAAGTGAAGGCAATATCAGACATGAGTATGTCCAAACTGTCTTGATATTGCCTTCATCAGATGGGGTGATGTCACCCCTGTGAAAGCCAAATTTTGAAGATGCACACAAATTGTGATTCAAAATGGTGATTTCCTTCCTGATCCCATGCCTAAAGTCAACATGTGCTAGGTTCCATCATGGGTGATCAATGGATGTGTTTTGGGGGTGCAACCCCTTCCTCTCACCTAACTGAGTTGCTAGGAAGGGGTTGCACCCACAAAACACGTACATTGATATCCCATGATGGCAGATAGCACATGTTGACACACTGTGTGCATTTTGAAAATTTGGCTTTTAAAATACTTTAAAACTTCAAGGAAAAGGGGAAGGTAGGACGATGGTCGCAGTTGCTGCTACTGTCAACCAGCATCCCCGCCCCCCAACAGAGGAAAGAAGGGGACTATTACGGTACTCAGTATAGGTATACAATAAGGGTAAGGAGTGGAAGACAAAAAATGAAATATTTTATAAAAATTCAATTTTAATAGAAACAAAGTTTAAAAAATTACAGTGCCGCATACAATTGCAATCGCAAACGACAAAAGTAACAACATTACATATACCCATAAAAGGAGGGAGGTACCACATAGTCTGAACAAGTGGATTCCGCACACTTTAGATGGCAGATATGTGTACAACTTTATTTCTCGACCGGTTTCGCGGTTAACACCGCTTCTTCAGGAGAACCATATCTACAATATGACATAGAGTAGTTTTAACATAAACAAACAAATCATCAAGTGCATATAAGGTTATGGCAGCAGAGTTGTTAGCAAAATAACAAAGCATTCCATACAAAACATGAAAATTAAGGACAAGCTCACCCAGTTCAGGAATTCTCTGTGGGCATGCGGGACGCCATATACCCCAGTATATATATGGTGATATATATACTCGACTGATCAAATATCTATTTATCAGAGGCTGTCTGTTATCCCCTGTGTCCGCCGCAGGGGGAATTTTATTGGGTCCCGCATGCCCACAGAGAATTCCTGAACTGGGTGAGCTTGTCCTTAATTTTTATGTTTTGTATGGAATGCTTTGTTATTTTGCTAACAACTCTGCTGCCATAACCTTATATGCACTTGATGATTTGTTTGTTTAAGTTAAAACTACTCTATGTCATATTGTAGATATGGTTCTCCTGAAGAAGCGGTGTTAACCGCGAAACCGGTGGAGAAATAAAGTTGTACACATATCTGCCATCTAAAGTGTGTGGAATCCACTTGTTCAGACTATGTGGTACCTCCCCCCTTTTATGGTTATATGTAATGTTGTTACTTTTGTCGTTTGCGATTGCAATTGTATGCGGCACTGTAATTTTATAAACATTGTTTCTATTAAAATTGAATTTTTATAAAATATTTCATTTTTTGTCTTCCACTCCTTACCCTTATTGTATACCTATACTGAGTACCGTAATAGTCCCCTTCTTTCCTCTGTTGGGGGGCGGGGACGCTGGTTGACAGTAGCAGCAACTGTGACCATCGCCCTACCTTCCCCTTTTCCTTGATCTTGACATTTTGGGATGATGGTACTTATACCCATTGTAATCTTACGGATATCTTAGGCCGCTCGCTCTGTAGTATACATAGGGTGGATAACACACCCACTTTTGTTGTGTATCCTTAGGTGGACAGCAACACCTTTCGATACATTTCCTTTGTGCCTTTATATGTTTTTTGATTTTCTTCATTGTATTTACCTACTTTGCAATTCCTTACCCCCTGTCACCATAACATAATCTAGGGTTTGCTTGTTGCAGTTAGACATAACATGGACCTGTTAGGCACGGATTGGATGGGCTTTATGTCCAATCTTAAAACCGCATGCTTGAATGAACACAAAACTGAAGATGACATCCAAATGTTCTTTGCCCGAATGTCGAAACTTCTTAAACGTAAGTCACACTTACATTGGCATATTGAATACTTCAAACTATACGTCAGTGAGAAAATCTGCCCCCTTGGTTTAAGGGGCCAGATATTCCCCACGTTAAAAGACCCTTCAGTTGACTTCAGGAAAGCATGGGAAGACATTTTGAGGAAGAATAGTCTTGAATTAATAGGACTTCTTATTACGCAGTATACTCATGACATGACCCTCCTTGACAGCGACATTGAGCGACTTAACATAGAGTACTATCATCTAACACAGTGTTTCTCAACTCCAGTCCTCAAGGCGCACCAACAGGTCATGTTTTCAGGATTTCCACTATTTTGCACAGGTGATTTGATCAGTTTCATTTCCTTAGTAATTACCACAGCCGTTTCATCTGAGGGAAATCCTGAAAACATGACCTGTTGGTGCGCCTTGAGGACTGGAGTTGAGAAACACTGATCTAACAGATAATACGATTTTTAAAAATAAATGGAAAGAGCTCAGAGAGCGCTTGGAAAGTATGAACAAGGATATCATTATCAAGAAACAAATCAAATTTGGAAAGGATAAATCAGCCTTTGCGGAGGGCCTGGCCTATCATTGGCCCGGAAGGAGCCGGGGTAGACGAGGCCCCCCCCGGACCAATAATAATAGAAATTTCACCACGGATATTGAATTAGATTCCTCTCTTTCCTCTACCATATCCTCCTTAAGCACCACTTAACCAAATACTTAATCGGCACTCAATTCTTCACGTAAGAGACTTCGTTTTGGAGGTAACACTCCACCAACGAACTCTAAAAAAGATAGGAAAGGCCCGAAACATGCACCCCCAACACAAACCCCACAAGACACCAATGCCCCCCAGAAGGGGCAGTTGGCCACTCCACACTGCATGGTACGATTCCTAAAATTCTAAACTCGGCTTAAAATGACAAATAAATATAGTAAAATTAATGAGAATGCTATTTTTTTAGACCTGAAAAAGCAACAAAGCAATCTAGACGCTTACGTCCTGAAACCCTCACTACCCCAACAGAACCTTCCTCCTCACGCCACACCAACCTCAATGTCATAAACCTCACCCCCTATACACTCAATGGCGAGGAAATCTCGGTATTGCAGTTAGGACTGGGTTTTTGTCCTCTGGATTCATTAAAGGTTACTGAGACAATTAAGGACTTGTACTTGTTTGCACGCAACCTAACTTTCAGATACATCTGTGATAAGGATCGCGTTAACCTCGGCCTGGAGCATGAGCTCGCGGAACGGACCAAAGGCTTCTCTATGGAGGAGTTTAGGGCGCTCCGCGACCTCATGCTCCTTTTCGATGAGGGTGACACCGGGGACCCCATGTTATCACAGGATCACGGATCCTCTGATGATACCTCTTTACTTGAGCCCACAACAGGACTGCTCCCGGTTGCACCTCCTTTACCCAATACGTCTGGCCCAATCACTGCCCCCAAGCAAACAGCATTTCCCAAGTCGTTCCGTTTACGATCACGCAGGTTTCCTGACCTTAATACCTGCCCAGAGATATGGGCCTTCCTCCGAGCAACAATCAGTGACTTTAAGAAACAGAAATGGCCTGATTTCCCTTCGAACCTTGACCCAAGCCAAACCCGAGCTCTCTGATCTTTGCAGCAACGCTCAGATGTCGTCATAAAACAATCGGACGAGGGTGGGAACATTGTCCTTATGACAAACCACCAATATCAACTAATGTGCCTGACCATCCTCAATAACAAGAACTGGTATAGACCGATTACCCCCACCCATGTATCCTCAATTGCACAGGAACTCCAGGCTCTTTGCACTGAGGCCTACTTCTCAGGCCTCATTGACAAAGACACCTTGGAGTTCCTGGTCCCCAAATTTCCTCGCATCCCCACTTTCTATTCCCTACCCAAAACCCACAAGAATGTGCAAACCCCTCCAGGAAGACCCATAGTTTCGGGGATAGGCTTACTAACTGACAACGCTAGTAAATTCGTTGACGCATTTTTGACGCCTCATGTCCGCAGCCTCCCGTCCTATATTAGAGACACCACGGACCTATTGCAACGCCTTGAGGGAATCCAGATCCCTCCGGACGCCCTGCTCGTGGCTGTTGATATTGAGGCCTTATACTCCAGTATCCCCCATGAGCAGGGCGTACGGACGGCTGGTTCCTTTTTGTTTGAGCAGGACACAACTACTTGGCCCTTAAATCAGTTTGTACTTGCATTGTTGTATTTCATACTAATGAAAAATTACTTTACATTTAATAATCAATTATTTTTGCAAATACAGGGAGTTGCAATGGGGACGTCCTGTGCTCCAGCTTATGCAAACTTATATTTAGGCGGCTGGGAGAGGCACATCCATGCTCATGACCAATATTCAGAATTTTTAAACGATATCCTTTTATGGTATCGTTATATTGACGACCTCTTTCTGGTGTGGATGGGTCCCAGAGACAAATTATTACAATTCCTTCATGAACTTGAGACTAATGATCTAAACTTAAAATTTACTTTTAAGATCGATTTAGAACAGATCTCTTTTTTAGATCTCAAGATCATTAAGCAACCGGATGGCACACTGGGTACTGACCTCTACAGAAAGCCAACTGCTGGCAACACCCTTCTGTTCGCTACCAGCGCACATCCGAGCTCTCTAGTGCGGAGCATACCATATGCCCAGTACCTGCGTTTACGTAGAAATTGTACACGAGACAGTGACTTTAAACTTCAGGCCGGGGCATTACGGGAACGCTTACTATTGCGTGGTTATTCCCCTACAAACTTACGCAAAGCATACAACAAGGCCATGTTACGCTCCCGGACTTCCCTACTCTTCAAATGTAGGGAACCTCCCTCTTCAATAGAGACTGTAAGATTCATTACAACCTACTCTGCACATCATAACCTACTCCGTAACATTCTTACCAAAAATTGGCACCTCTTGGCTGAGCACCACACGCTGGCCAAATACATTCGACCCACCCCGGAAGTTGTCTTTCGTAGGGCTCGTCGGGATCAATTGACCTCTAGTCACTATACCCCTAATAGACCGTTGAGGAGTGGACCTAACGGCACATTCAAATGCGGGGACTGTCCCCGGTGCCCTTGGGTCCACGAAGGTAGACATTTTATTTTACCCAATGGGGAGACTTTGGTCTCACGTATGTTTGCCAACTGCGGCACAAAAGGGGTGATTTACCTAATGAAGTGCTCTTGTAAAGCATTCTATGTAGGCAAAACTATCCGCAAATTCAGACAAAGAATCGGTGACCATCTTTACGACTCGGAAAATGGTAAGTTGACCACCATTGGCCGACACATTGGCCTGTACCACAGATTTGACAACTCCGTTGTCAAGTTCCTGGTACTGGAGGTGGTCCAACCCAACCCTAGGGGTGGCGATTGGGATTGCTTGATACTCCATAGGGAATCCCTTTGGATCGAGCGACTCAACGCCACTACTCCCCCCTGGCCTCAACGAATCAGTATCCTATAAGGCCTTCCTGTGAGGTTCTGCACTTCTTTCCCCTATCCTTTCCCTCCCTCTCATCCCCGTTGCCCCAGTGTTTCCCCATGTTTCCCTCCTTCCTCCCCCCCCTGCTCTTTCCTCCCTACCCTCCCCTGCCCTTTCCCTTTTCCTTTCCCCCCCTCCTCCCTGCTTTTTCCCACCACCATTTCCCTCCTTTCCCCCCCTTCCCCTCTAATTTCCCCCCCTTATGTGTTTCTGGTTTTCCTTTTTTCCTTTTCTTCTTTTTTAGGATTAACATGTAATATGTCTCTTCTGTTAGCGACTACCCCTGATGCCGTTACTGAGTGATATGTGTAATGACTCTGCACTGTAAATTATTTGTTGCCTTTTTCATGTATGTTTATGAGATGTTTTTATGAGGTTTTGTATTCTTTTGCTGTAAAAGGACAATCTCTCCCTCCCCATTCGGGATCTGTCGGCAATCAGCGGGCCTCGGCTCTCCTCTTTGCGGCGGACGCATGTTTGCCCTGGCAGCCTTAGCGCTGCTTGTATAATAGACAGTAGATCCGCGCTACAGGTTATACTTGCAACTGCAGCCCCCCTATGTAGGCAGAGGGCACCAAAGTGTACCCTCAAAAAATAGTCTAAAAATTATGTATATATACAGGGAGTGGCGCTGTGCATGAGGGGATGATTGGCATATATATTTATCTATTGATTATAAATCATATTATGGAAAACTACACAAAGATGTGAAGAAATATGTATCCCACATGGGGGTTGGTAAGTGTCAAGAAGAAGGTGTAAATGCAGATAGATGTTCAATATAGCCTGGATCCCTTACCCAGTAACCGCTATTAGTCTCTGATGGTGTTATATGATGTGCAAATAAGTGTCAAAATGTCAGGTGCAATCCAATATAGTGTTCCAGCCCCTGCTGGAATAAACTCCAAGTGATTCAAAAGAAAGGGGGGTATCCGTAACCCTCTAAAATGCAGTGTAAAAATTAAATTAATATATAAGCGGATTTAATTAATATGCAGAAAAATTTTTAAAAGGTTTGTAAATCTATATATATATAACTGAGAAAGTGGTAATTAAATACTAAATAAGTGCCAAAGTTTCAAGTGCAATCCAATATTAAATACTAAATAAGTGCCAAAGTGTCAAGTGCAATCCAATATGGTGTTCCAGCCCCTGCTGGAATAAACTCCAAGTGATGCAAAAGAAAGGGGGGTATCCGTAACCCTCTAAAATGCAGTGTAAAAATTAAATTAATATGTAAACGGATTTATAAAATTAAATTAATATGCAGACAAATTTTAAAAGGTTTGTAAATCTATATATATAACTGAGAAAGTGGTAATTAAATACTAAATAGGATTAGAGTAGTGATTAATAATAGCACGATTCAATAGCAGCATAAGATCACATATAAAAATGCAGAAAAAGGAAGAAAAAATCCAGCAAATCGTAAAAAAGTTTGTGTAATATCTTCCACCCGACAACTTCCAGATTCTCTAAAGGTACAATCCCCCTGTTGTATTTCCACTCACCGGAACGTTATACCCCTGCAGGGGTATAAGCATAAGATGTTTCCACTCCAGCCGATCAGATCCGGATGTCGATCGAATCTTTGTGGTCTCTCGTCTCTGCTTTCCTAGTCCCGATCAGCCTCTCCAGAGCAGGGGGAAGAGGGGATGGATAATCCCCTAGTATGGTCCTATCTCCAGCCGGACATCCGCTCCAAGGAATTTATATGTAATAGAAAAGTTTTGTCCACATAGCGTAACTCTTTTTAAAAAAGTTTATTGGGTGATAAAATTACAATCCAATAAAGTGGAGTTACTTCAAGGGATAAAGTGAAAAAGGATTGAGGAGCATGCAAGCTCCCTGGCTCCCCTCGCTGTCCCGGGATGCAGCGTTGTTCACGACTAGCGCTTGCGTTCCACCGGTCAGCTCGCAGGAACCACAGCGGCAGGAAGTGACATTTGTGCGTACCAAGATAGTCCCGCCTTACGCGTTTCGTCACACGGACGTCATCGGAGGCGCTGCCATCTTGGTCCTCTCAACGTCTTATATCTGGGTGCAGTACTTGTCATGGCCAATTATACATCAAGTGTCGTTTGACGGACAGGATGTAAGGCCAATTGAAAAAACCGCTTAAATTACGGAGATGAGAATAAAACCTTATTCTTTTTCAACCTTATTTAGTGAAGGAAAACAGTGTATCAACTGGTAACATCTCCTTAAGCGCCATCTAGTGGAATCATTGTATATATATAATTGAATGGCGGCCATGGGAAAAATATTATGCAAGCCAGATATTAGCCGGTAAAACTATTTTACAGCACATTGCGTCACTTTTAAATAAAACAGAGGTAAAATAAATTCTCATTTCCTCGAGAGATATGTGTAGGAATAAGATTTGAGAAGGAAAATATTTTGTACATATAATTTAAAATTAATAATAAATAGTAAAAATAAAAATAAAAATAAAAATAAAATAAAATTACATAGATAATTAAAAATGTGCTGGTAGGGCTGGAAGTGTGATTAGACCCTATTCAATAAGAATTTATCAGTATGTGAGATATGTGAAAATAGATCAGTTTTAAAATGTGTAATTAGTAGGATTGAAAGTGGAATAGGACCTATTGCACAAAAAGTAATTTATTAATACTTTATCCATACTCGTTATATATCCCAAACGTGAACATTATGTGTTCAAGGTGAGTATGAACTAAAAGGGGTTATTCAACCCATGAGTAAGAAACAAAACCCCCTTACATACAATTAATCTATGTGTATTGTTACCAAGGCCTAGAGAAGATTGGTAATGTAGGGGACTCGAAGATGAGTCGAGAGCGCATTAAAAACTTTATTCGAATTTAAATAGGATACCTATTACCAGTGATTTATAAAATAAGGTAGAGAAATCTTAAACATTATGTATATATTAAAATAGTGATTTTAGGAGTGGGATAAACCAATTATAAGAGAAAGTGGAATGTGGGCACCTGTCTAAAAATTGGATAAAAAACAATTCAGATCGATGTCCACATTCAATCCTCTAGGGACCAAACTACCCAAACGGTAGTTATTCTTTTATTGCCTCCTCTCCAATGGTCTTTAATCAAATCTATACCGTAAAAAATTAATCCAGTGGGGTTCCTATTATGGACTTCATCAAAGTGCCTAGACAGATTATGTTTTGGAAAGCCTTTTCTGATATTGTTAATATGCTCTCTAATCCTAACGCGAAGGGGCCTAGTGGTTCTTCCCACATACTGTAGCCGACAGGGACATTCAATCACGTATGTGACGTGGGTACTTTCACAACTGATCAATTCCCTGATTTGATACTCTTTTCCTCCTCTTGACTTGAAGGATAGTTTTCTCTTTGGTTGTTTTTTACTCACTCGGCAAGGTAGACACCTCTGGCACCTATAGAAACCTTTCATTTCGGGGAACAATTTAACCGTTTTAGGTGGGTCAATCACATTATGCACTAACTGATTTCTCAGGTTAGGGGCCTTTCTGTAAATAAATCTTGGTTTTTTCGGAAGTATCTTTACCAAGATTCTATCGGATTTTAAAATAGGCCAATATTTTCTAAAAATGTGTTCGACCGAACGATATTGATTGTTAAAACCAGTGATAAAAGCCATATCCATCTTGCCATGGTGGTCAGTTTTCTCCTTTTTTCTTAATAGAAGCTCACGGTCTAGGCCCCCTATTGCTAATTTTTGCTTCATTAAAGGCTCTTTCTGGTAACCTTTATCGATAAACTTTTTAATTAGGGTATCAGCTTGTGCGTAGTAGTCATCTATCCTGTGGCAGTTTCTTCGCAGCCTCATCAGTTGACCTTTCGGGATATTCTGTTTCCATTTCGGATGGTGGCAGCTTGATGTTGGAATGTACCCGTTGCGATCTGTAGTTTTAAAAAAAGTTCTCGTATGCAATTCGTTGCTTTCTTTAAAAATCTGTACGTCCAAGTAATCTATCTCTTGGGGATCGCATTTCCCACTAAAAGAGATGCCGTATTTATTTTGGTTCATTGCTCTTAGAAAATTATGGAATGAGTCTACCGTGCCCCTCCATACTATGATCACGTCGTCAATATAGCGAAGGTAAAATTCAATCTCCGGGCGTAGGTTCTTGTATATGTTCTCCTCTTCCCACATGTCCATGAACAAATTCGCCACGCTCGGGGCATATCTAGCTCCCATGGCGACGCCCTTCGTTTGAACATAGTAGTCCTTCTGGTACCAAAAATAATTACTTTCCATTGCTAATTTTAAGGCTTCCAAAATAAAGTTAATCTGTTCCTGTTTAAGACTGGCATCATTATGAAATGCTTTCTCTACTCCCTTTAGGCCATGTTTTTGTATAATACTGGTATATAAGGAGTTCACATCTATAGTCGCTAGGAGGCAGTCCTCAACCCCAGTTACATTCTTTAATTCGTTGATCAATTGCGTACTGTCCTTTAGGTACGACTTCCCTTTGGTTACCATTGGTTTCAAGAAACAATCAATGTATTCCCCTAATCTGGAGAACAGGGAGTTAATCCCACTTATAATCGGTCTTCCCGGGGGTTTCTCCAGCCGCTTATGTACTTTTGGTAGGTGGTATATAACTGGTGTCTTTGTGGACTCGCTGATCAAATATTTGGCCTCTTTCTTGTTTAGAATTCCTCTATCTTTCCCTTTCTTAACGAGAGCTTTCAATTTTTTACTGTAAATTTTTTGGGGTTTCCTTTGAGTTTTTTATAGGTGTTTTCCACTCTAAGGAGGTTCTTCATTTCTTCCTCGTAGTCTTTTTTCCTCAAAATAACCAGCCCGCCCCCTTTGTCTGCGGGGCGTATGCCTACTTCTTTTCTTTTTCCGATTTCTTTAATTGCTCTCCATACATTCCTCCTTTTGGAGTTCTTTATTTCAAGTTTCGCCAAGTCACTTTCCACCATCTTCTTAAAGGCGTTCATACACTGATCACCCGGAACCTTTGGGTTAAAGATCGAGTTATTCCTAAGATTGGTATGTACAAAACTGGGTATTTCTTCTGCAGGTTTTTTATCCTTATTCAAAGTATAGTGTTTTTTTATTCTTAATTTACGCATAAATTTCTGTAGGTCTAAAACTTTCAATTCCTCATCAGTAAAAACAACATCACACAAGAGGGAAGCGAGGAGCAAAGAAGAGTAAAAAGAAGAAGAGAATATTAGGAGAAGGAATTTTTAACTTGAGTGATGTTGTTTTTACTGATGAGGAATTGAAAGTTTTAGATTTAGGATTAATATTTGCACCGGACAAGAATGTTGATAAATTCGAAGTCTTTATCGACCTACAGAAATTTATGCGTAAATTAAGAATAAAAAAACACTATACTTTGAATAAGGATAAAAAACCTGCAGAAGAAATACCCAGTTTTGTACATACCAATCTTAGGAATAACTCGATCTTTAACCCAAAGGTTCCGGGTGATCAGTGTATGAACGCCTTTAAGAAGATGGTGGAAAGTGACTTGGCGAAACTTGAAATAAAGAACTCCAAAAGGAGGAATGTATGGAGAGCAATTAAAGAAATCGGAAAAAGAAAAGAAGTAGTCATACGCCCCGCAGACAAAGGGGGCGGGCTGGTTATTTTGAGGAAAAAAGACTACGAGGAAGAAATGAAGAACCTCCTTAGAGTGGAAAACACCTATAAAAAACTCAAAGGAAACCCCAAACAAATTTACAGTAAAAAATTGAAAGCTCTCGTTAAGAAAGGGAAAGATAGAGGAATTCTAAACAAGAAAGAGGCCAAATATTTGATCAGCGAGTCCACAAAGACACCAGTTATATACCACCTACCAAAAGTACATAAGCGGCTGGAGAAACCCCCGGGAAGACCGATTATAAGTGGGATTAACTCCCTGTTCTCCAGATTAGGGGAATACATTGATTGTTTCTTGAAACCAATGGTAACCAAAGGGAAGTCGTACCTAAAGGACAGTACGCAATTGATCAACGAATTAAAGAATGTAACTGGGGTTGAGGACTGCCTCCTAGCGACTATAGATGTGAACTCCTTATATACCAGTATTATACAAAAACATGGCCTAAAGGGAGTAGAGAAAGCATTTCATAATGATGCCAGTCTTAAACAGGAACAGATTAACTTTATTTTGGAAGCCTTAAAATTAGCAATGGAAAGTAATTATTTTTGGTACCAGAAGGACTACTATGTTCAAACGAAGGGCGTCGCCATGGGAGCTAGATATGCCCCGAGCGTGGCGAATTTGTTCATGGACATGTGGGAAGAGGAGAACATATACAAGAACCTACGCCCGGAGATTGAATTTTACCTTCGCTATATTGACGACGTGATCATAGTATGGAGGGGCACGGTAGACTCATTCCATGATTTTCTAAGAGCAATGAACCAAAATAAATACGGCATCTCTTTTAGTGGGAAATGCGATCCCCAAGAGATAGATTACTTGGACGTACAGATTTTTAAAGAAAGCAACGAATTGCATACGAGAACTTTTTTTAAAACTACAGATCGCAACGGGTACATTCCAACATCAAGCTGCCACCATCCGAAATGGAAACAGAATATCCCGAAAGGTCAACTGATGAGGCTGCGAAGAAACTGCCACAGGATAGATGACTACTACGCACAAGCTGATACCCTAATTAAAAAGTTTATCGATAAAGGTTACCAGAAAGAGCCTTTAATGAAGCAAAAATTAGCAATAGGGGGCCTAGACCGTGAGCTTCTATTAAGAAAAAAGGAGAAAACTGACCACCATGGCAAGATGGATATGGCTTTTATCACTGGTTTTAACAATCAATATCGTTCGGTCGAACACATTTTTAGAAAATATTGGCCTATTTTAAAATCCGATAGAATCTTGGTAAAGATACTTCCGAAAAAAACAAGATTTATTTACAGAAAGGCCCCTAACCTGAGAAATCAGTTAGTGCATAATGTGATTGACCCACCTAAAACGGTTAAATTGTTCCCCGAAATGAAAGGTTTCTATAGGTGCCAGAGGTGTCTACCTTGCCGAGTGAGTAAAAAACAACCAAAGAGAAAACTATCCTTCAAGTCAAGAGGAGGAAAAGAGTATCAAATCAGGGAATTGATCAGTTGTGAAAGTACCCACGTCACATACGTGATTGAATGTCCCTGTCGGCTACAGTATGTGGGAAGAACCACTAGGCCCCTCCGCGTTAGGATTAGAGAGCATATTAACAATATCAGAAAAGGCTTTCCAAAACATAATCTGTCTAGGCACTTTGATGAAGTCCATAATAGGAACCCCACTGGATTAATTTTTTACGGTATAGATTTGATTAAAGACCATTGGAGAGGAGGCAATAAAAGAATAAAAGTTTCTCAGAACGAAACTAAATGGATATACCGTTTGGGTAGTTTGGTCCCTAGAGGATTGAATGTGGACATCGATCTGAATTGTTTTTTATCCAATTTTTAGACAGGTGCCCACATTCCACTTTCTCTTATAATTGGTTTATCCCACTCCTAAAATCACTATTTTAATATATACATAATGTTTAAGATTTCTCTACCTTATTTTATAAATCACTGGTAATAGGTATCCTATTTAAATTCGAATAAAGTTTTTAATGCGCTCTCGACTCATCTTCGAGTCCCCTACATTACCAATCTTCTCTAGGCCTTGGTAACAATACACATAGATTAATTGTATGTAAGGGGGTTTTGTTTCTTACTCATGGGTTGAATAACCCCTTTTAGTTCATACTCACCTTGAACACATAATGTTCACGTTTGGGATATATAACGAGTATGGATAAAGTATTAATAAATTACTTTTTGTGCAATAGGTCCTATTCCACTTTCAATCCTACTAATTACACATTTTAAAACTGATCTATTTTCACATATCTCACATACTGATAAATTCTTATTGAATAGGGTCTAATCACACTTCCAGCCCTACCAGCACATTTTTAATTATCTATGTAATTTTATTTTATTTTTATTTTTATTTTTACTATTTATTATTAATTTTAAATTATATGTACAAAATATTTTCCTTCTCAAATCTTATTCCTACACATATCTCTCGAGGAAATGAGAATTTATTTTACCTCTGTTTTATTTAAAAGTGACGCAATGTGCTGTAAAATAGTTTTACCAGCTAATATCTGGCTTGCATAATATTTTTCCCATGGCCGCCATTCAATTATATATATACAATGATTCCACTAGATGGCGCTTAAGGAGATGTTACCAGTTGATACACTGTTTTCCTTCACTAAATAAGGTTGAAAAAGAATAAGGTTTTATTCTCATCTCCGTAATTTAAGCGGTTTTTTCAATTGGCCTTACATCCTGTCCGTCAAACGACACTTGATGTATAATTGGCCATGCCAAGTACTGCACCCAGATATAAGACGTTGAGAGGACCAAGATGGCAGCGCCTCCGATGACGTCCGTGTGACGAAACGCGTAAGGCGGGACTATCTTGGTACGCACAAACGTCACTTCCTGCCGCTGTGGTTCCTGCGAGCTGACCGGTGGAACGCAAGCGCTAGTTGTGAACAACGCTGCATCCCGGGACAGCGAGGGGAGCCAGGGAGCTTGCATGCTCCTCAATCCTTTTTCACTTTATCCCTTGAAGTAACTCCACTTTATTGGATTGTAATTTTGTCACCCAATAAACTTTTTTAAAAAGAGTTACGCTATGTGGACAAAACTTTTCTATTACATATAAATTCCTTGGAGCGGATGTCCGGCTGGAGATAGGACCATACTAGGGGATTATCCATCCCCTCTTCCCCCTGCTCTGGAGAGGCTGATCGGGACTAGGAAAGCAGAGACGAGAGACCACAAAGATTAGATCGACATCCGGATCTGATCGGCTGGAGTGGAAACATCTTATGCTTATACCCCTGCAGGGGTATAACGTTCCGGTGAGTGGAAATACAACAGGGGGATTGTATCTTTAGAGAATCTGGAAGTTGTCGGGTGGAAGATATTACACGAACTTTTTTACGATTTGCTGGATTTTTTCTTCCTTTTTCTGCATTTTTATATGTGATCTTATGCTGCTATTGAATCGTGCTATTATTAATCACTACTCTAATCCTATTTAGTATTTAATTACCACTTTCTCAGTTATATATATAGATTTACAAACCTTTTAAAATTTGTCTGCATATTAATTTAATTTATAAATCCGTTTACATATTAATTTAATTTTTACACTGCATTTTAGAGGGTTACGGATACCCCCCTTTCTTTTGCATCACTTGGAGTTTATTCCAGCAGGGGCTGGAACACCATATTGGATTGCACTTGACACTTTGGCACTTATTTAGTATTTAATATTGGATTGCACTTGACACTTTGGCACTTATTTAGTATTTAATTACCACTTTCTCAGTTATATATATATAGATTTACAAACCTTTTAAAAATTTTTCTGCATATTAATTAAATCCGCTTATATATTAATTTAATTTTTACACTGCATTTTAGAGGGTTACGGATACCCCCTTTCTTTTGAATCACTTGGAGTTTATTCCAGCAGGGGCTGGAACACTATATTGGATTGCACCTGACATTTTGGCACTTATTTGCACATCATATAACACCATCAGAGACTAATAGCAGTTACTGGGTAAGGGATCCAGGCTATATTGAACATCTATCTGCATTTACACCTTCTTCTTGACACTTACCAACCCCCATGTGGGATACATATTTCTTCACATCTTTGTGTAGTTTTCCATAATATGATTTATAATCAATAGATAAATATATATGCCAATCATCCCCTCATGCACAGCGCCACTCCCTGTATATATACATAATTTTTAGCGCTGCTTGTGTCTCCGTGTCTGGGAACTTGTTTCCCTTTACAACAGTAAAGAAAAGCACATGGAGCAGCATTCAAGTAATAATAATAATAATAATAGGAACACAGGACAAGTACTTACTTTTTAGAAGCAGTTTCCTGATCTTTCTGTACTGATCGTGCTCCCTCAATTTGAAGTCTGACCAGCGTTTCCTCAATTGCTCCTTGGATCGCCATACTCCAAAATTCCTGTGCAGACTCTTCACAACTTTTGTCACGATCTTGGCTTTTCTCACAATTGGGTTTGGGTAAGGTCCATGCTTCCCATCAGTCCGCCCTCTTCAAGATGTCCACCATCTCCACCATCTCTATAAAGGACATATTTGAGGCCTTAAATTTCCTCCAGGATCAGGATGATCGTGGCTCTGGCCTTTCGTCATTGCTGCTGTCTTCATGCACTTGTTCTTTCTCCGCCATGTGCTCTCCTACTGCTCCGAAAGAGAAGGGGCGGGGAATATACTAGAAAGAACGTCAGGGGCGGGCGGAGTTTAACGCATGTGCAGTGTATATAAAGCATAACATGCCTGCGTCATATGTTGATCTGTGAGTGGAGGACGGAGTAGCGGAAGCGACGATCGTTATAACAAAGGTACAATTTTAACTTGGTGCATCAGTGACCTATACTGCTTATAGATTGAGGCCTACATTGGGTCAAGATTAGGAGAGTTTCGCCTGACATTAGGGTTTGTCTTGTGTTGTGTCAGAGAAAATGGATCCCTTCAATGATATTGAATTTCTAGGAATATTCATTGATATGTTCAGGGAGCTGCCCTGTCTGTGGCAGCTGAATCACCCGTTTTTTAAGAATCAAACAAAGAGGCAGGCAGCGCTGGAGAAACTATTTGAATTTGTGAAGCCGATGATCCCCACGGCAGACATCAAGTATTTAACATCCAAAATTGGTGGCATGAGGAGCACTTATAATAGGGAGCGCAAGAAGGTCCAGGATTCCCTGAGATCAGGAGCTGCAGCAGATGACATTTATGTACCCAGGCTTTGGTACTAGGACAGACTGGATTTTCTGGCAGGCCAGACTGAACCCAGGCCAGCACTCTCCAGTCTTCCTTCAAGGCTTCCCTCCCCCCCAGCTTAGACTTCTGATGACCAACATGGGCCTTCCAGGCAGCAACATGCGGAGGAGCCCAGCTTGAGTCAGGTATAGCATTCTTAAAAATATTTCTGGTTGTCAAATTAATGATGTTAAATATATCTTAGTTTTGATAACTAATTTCTGATTTCCCAAAGTGTTTTACATATCAGTAGACAGTAGTGGCCACAATTGATTGGGACAAGAATGAAAAATGCTGGGGTCAGAATGATAGTCATTTCTATTTATTAACATTCAATTTGCAATAGTCATGAGCTGAAAATTGTGTGTGATTGCTGAACAAAAAACTAAAACTATGTCCCTTTTTTCATACACAGGAAAGCCTCAGCCAAGCAGTGGAAAGTGGCAGCCAGGAGGTGGCCTGGCCCAATAGCCTGCCCAAATCCCAGGTCCTTCCCCTCCGCATTCCAACAAAAAGTCCCAGGAAGAGGAGTAACCTGGAGAAGGCTGTAATTGGCCAATTTCATAAGGCTACTGCGGCCCTCAGAACCCCCCCAAATAATCAAGAGGAATATGCCTACATGGCAGCCTGAAAAATGCAGGAAATGGAGGAGGGCCAACGCCTCTTATGTGAGTATCTGATCTTACAAGCCCTAAATAAGAGGTTGAGGGGTGAACTTACAAACCACGTTTGTGAGTTCAACCATGGTCCTCCTCCTCCACCTTCACCTCCTCCATCTCTTGCCACAAAAGATGCAAGCTGTTGTATGACCACAGCCTGGGGACATAGATGTCATCTGCTGCTGTTCCTGATCTCTTGTAGTCCTGGACTGGATTGTGCTCACTATTATAAGGACTCCTCAGGCCACTAATTTTGACTGTAAAATTATTGATGTCTGCCCTGGGGTACAAAGCCTTCACAAAGTTCAGCAGTTTCTCCAGCGTTGCCTTCCTCTTTATTTTGTTATGACCCATAATAAATGGATATTTTTTTTCAGAAATATATTGCCTTTGTTTTACTTCAAAAAGGACAGTTTGTTTGTGAGTAGGCAGGTACATTTCCAAAATACAATGCCAAATTAGCAAGGGACACCAACACTAACCTCCTTGAGATTAAAAAAGACAAGATCATAATGGTGTTTGGTAACTTGACACACAAAATGAGAAAATATATTATGGAGATCACTATAAAATAAAAATAAAAATAGGAGATCTTAATAAAAAATATATATATAAACAAAAATTATAAATATTATTATGGAGATCTGACGAAAAAAAAAAAATATGATTCAGGAGATCACGAGAAATAATAAAGAAATCAGTTTGACAGAACTCTGTGTGAATATGAGCAGCAAAACAACTTCATTATTCTAGCATTATAAAGAAGAAGAGAATGCGCTGCATACAACTATTTTAAAAATTGCAGCATGATAAATGTGCTATCTCCATTACAAACGCTAGTTTTACCAGACCGAGCACTTCTGTCTCGTAATTTTTTCTGAGCATGCATGCCACTTTGTGTGTCGGAATTGTGTACACACGATCAGAATTTACGAGAACAGATTTTGTTGTCGTAAAATTTGAGATCTAGAAAGTGGAAAATGTCCGATGGAGCCTACACACGGTCAGAATTTCCGACAAAAGGCTCCCATCGAACATTTTCCATCAGAAAATCCGACCGTGTGTACGGGGCATAAGTGTACTGCGGATCTGTCTTTCCTGATATTGCCCCCTCCCTACGGGCAACCTCTGGGTGCCCAACTGGTTTTTCTTTTGTGGGTTTCTGGGAAAGAAGGCACAAATTAAATCTGTGGCATGTACATTATAAGCAGGTTCCCAGGAATTTTCCTCTGGACCATACCCCTTCCACTTTATTAAATACTGTATTTGCCCCCTTCTCTTCCTGCGGTCTATGATGGTCTCAACTTTAAACTCCTCATCCTCATTAATGATAATAGGTAAGGGGGTCCCGAACTACGATCCTGAAATGGATCTGGTACTGCCGGTTTCAGCAGGTAACATGGAAAACTGGATGTACTCTGAGGGACTCTGGTAATGTTAATTCATAAGATACGTCATTAATAATCTTCGTTACCGGAAATGGTCCTATAAATCTTGGTGCCAACTTCCTTAAAGGGCAAGTCATCCTCAATTTCGTTGTGGCGAGCCATACCTGGTCCCCTGGTTTCAGCAAGAGTTCCCCCTTCTCCTTCTGTTAAACATTCTTTTGTTGTCCTCCAGAGCCTTCATGACCACCTCCTGTAACAACAAGTTATTAGCAGAAAAGAAATCCAGATTAAGGTTGGGTGGAATCCATAATTAATGACTGGCGTTATTATATGCAAACTCTACTAGTGGCAAAAGAGATATCCAGTCATCCTGGGCAAAGGATGTGAAACATCGGATGTATTGCTCCAGGGTTTGATTGGTCCATTCTGTCTGCCTGTTGGTCTGGGGATGGTAAGTTGATGATAGAGAAAGTTCAATCTTTAAAGACCCACATAATGCCTTCCAAAACCTTGATGGATATTGAACTCCACGGTCTGACATGTTCATCAGAATGCCATGAAGTCTTACAATCTCTTTGATAAAGACCAGATTGGTCTCAACAGCCGATGGGGTACCTTTCAGGGGTAAGAAGTGCGCCATTTTTTATAAGCGATCCACCACTACAAAAATAGCAGAAGAGTCTTCAGATTGTGGAAGCTCGAGAATAAAGTCCATGGCAATCATTTTCCAAGGCCTATCAGATACAGGTAAAGGTCTGAGTAAGCCCCAAGTCTTATTTTAGGTATTCTGGCTCCGAATGCAAATAGTACATGCATTAACATAAGCCTTGCAATCCCTCTCTAACCTAGGCCACCAGAATGTACGTTGGACCAACTCTATGGTCTTGTGGATTCCAAAATGGCCTGCTCATGGCAGAACCCTAATACAGCCACTCGAGTGGTTTCTGGCAAAAAGATCTGCTCTTCTTTCCATAGTAGGCCACCATTCTTTGCCTGAATTGTGACCCCTGGAGGACTGGATGTACCTGCTGAGGCTTGCTGCAATTGTGGTAGTAGGCCCAACTGTAACATAAGGAAGCTTCCGGCT
Organism: Lithobates clamitans; assembly: GCA_037952925.1. Taxonomy (NCBI): domain Eukaryota; kingdom Metazoa; phylum Chordata; class Amphibia; order Anura; family Ranidae; genus Lithobates; species Lithobates clamitans. The sequence goes on along the minus strand of JBBGZY010000323.1, from coordinate 11,244,438 downwards.
GGTAGGGTGGTATCTGGTGAAGATATGTCTTTTGCATCCTCAAACATGCGTGATAACGTGTCAGGTTTGGTGTTTTTTGATCCGGGTCTGTAGGTGATATGAAAAGAGAACCTTGAGAAAAAGAGTACCCAGCGGGTCTGGCATGGTCTGAGTTGTTTTGCATTCCGTAAATCCAAAAGGTTCTTATGGTCTGTAAAGATTAGTATCGGATGAGTGGCTCCTTCCAGCAAATACCTCCATTCCTCTAATGCTACTTTGATCGCCAGAAGCTCCTGATCTCCCACGTCATAATTCCTTTCTGGTTGGGTAAGCTTCCGGGAGAAGAATGCGACTGGGTGGATCACATATTTGGGGTCCTGTCGTTGTGACAAGACTGCTCCAACTGCGCTTTCTGATGCATCCACCTCTAAAATGTAAGACAGAACGGAGTCCGGATGACTTAGAACAGGGGCAGTGGTAAATCGTTTCTTTAAGGACTCAAATGCGGCTTTTGCCTCAGTAGACCAGCAGAAGTGGATGCCTTGTTTGGTAAGTTGAGTGATGGGGGAGATAGTTCTTGATGAATTTATGATAAAAGTTGGCTAATCCTACAAAACGTTGGATTCCCTTTTTATCGGTGGGAACTGGCCAGTCCAGGATTGCGAATACTTTTTGTGGATCCATCTTGAGTCCATAAGTGGAAATAATTAATCTGAGAAACTGGATGCTCTGCTGTTCAGAGTCCCATTTTTCATCTTTGGCGTAAAGTCTGTGCTGGCGGAGTCGGAGAAGTACACTCTTGACATGTCACCGGTGTATCTCTAATGAAATGGAAAATATCAGGATTTTGTCCAGGTAGACAACGACAAAGGGGAAAGATGCATCCGAAGGGAATTTCTACCCCCAGGAGAAGTTCAATAGGACAGTCATATGGTCTGTGCCGATGGAAGGGAATCTGCGCCCTCTTTAATGAACACATCCAGGTATTTATGGTAGCATTCAAGAACTACCTGACACAATTCAGCATGTTATTCCAGGCATAGTAAAGAAGCAGGAGGCTGAGGCAGTTCTGGACAGCATCGTATCTGACAGTAGGGTAATAGGAACTCTATTTTTCCAGACTCCCAGTCAATATGTGGGTTGTGAGCCTGTAACCAAGGGAGGCCCAAGATGACAGGGAAAACGTGGTGATTAAATTGCATCCAAGAGTAATAGTTCTTGGTGGTTGGTAGCAGTGATAGTTAGAAGTGGAGAGGTTTCTTTGGTCACAAGTCCTGATTTGATGAAAGATACATCAGCCAGAAACACAGTGAGCCCTTGGTTCTTAGGTTGTAGCGGAATGTGCTGCTGGGCCGCAAAGGACAGAGCAACTGCAGGCTCCCGAATCAATGATTGTGGTCATTGGCACGGTTTTTCCTGGAAGCTGGAATTAAATAGGCAGAACTATGTGAGCTGAATTGGCAGACATGTTGGGTTGTCGAGCTGAAGAAAGTGAAAGGCACTTTCGTAGCTTAGCAGGGCAGGTGCATATGTAGTGACCGGACTCTCCACAGTAAAGACAGAGGTTATTCAATTGTCATCGTTGGCATTCCCTCCAGGGTTAGTGATGGGCGGCTCAGGCCAAATTGCATTGGTTCGGGTGCCTCTGGAACAGGTGGAGCAGGATTTCCAAACATGGGGTTTAGCAGGCATGGGTGTCTTGAGCAACGTCCATACTGGTCTGAACTGCTGCGAGGAATTCTCAAATCTGCGTTCATGTAAACGGCGATCGATCTGTATGGATAATGTGATCAGAGTCTCTAGTGTGTTTGGTACACCTACCCGGGCAAGTTCATCTTTGAGACCTTTGGAGAGGCCCAAACGGAACTGGTGATGCAGGGCTGCATGGTTGCAGTCAGGGTCTGCACACCAACATCGGAAATCCATGACATAATCTTTGACCAGTCTACGGTCTTACCGATCTACGGCCCTCGCCAGTAGTGGTTCATTGCAGGTCATCATATATTTGCTACATGGCAGTGAAGAATAATTGCAAGGTGTTAAGCTGTGCGTTGTTTTCCTCCAGTAAACGGTGGGCCCAGGACTGTGCTTCTCCTTGGAGCAGGGAAATGGTAAATCCCACCTTTGTGGCCTCTAGAGAAAATGTCCTTGGCTGAAGAGCAAAATAGAGCTAGCTGGCATTGTGTAATGCTCTAATCTTGCTCCGATCACAGAAAAACCTCTCAGGGGCTGGTACTCAAGGTTTGGGAGGTAGCATCACTACTGGAGAACTTGCAGGGGCCCCAGTTGATGTAGCGGGTGCAGATGTGGTGGAGGTCGCAGCAGAAGTCGCAGCACGTGTGGCCAGTAACTGAACGCGACCCTCCAGTTGAGCATAGCCTTCTTGCAGGGATGTAACTGCCTGAGCGAGTGAGGCAAGGTGCTGGCAGATCTCATCTAATGAGAGGGTCCTCTTGCAGGCTCAGTCATGGGTGTTTGGTACTGTCACATACCTGGTTCGTGAACCTGACATGTAGAGGAGGGCCTCTCATACCACACCGGCTTGTGGGTTACTAAAGTAGAGACAGCAGCCACAGAAGCAGGGTGGCATAGGAGTGCCTGAGATCAGTCCTGTAATCTATATGGCTGGTTGTCCATGGATGGATGTGCAGCAGGCAGGCAGGTGGGGGTTAGGTAGACCAGGACCGTGGCAGGCTGTGATTGCAGCTAGAGCAGGATCCAGATGCAGATTGCAGAGCAGAGCCATGACAGGCTGGATGAGCAGGTGCAGGGTCAGGCAAGCCGGGTCAGTAATGTTCAAGCAGATAAACAGAGCAGCAGGCAAAACAGAAGTCAAAAACAAGCCGGGGTCAGGGGGGTCAGGGTATCAAGCAGAGAGCATTAGTGAAAACAAGCCAGATCAACATCAAAGGTCAGCACAGGTAATAGGTCAGAACACACAGAAGCTGCAGACCAAACAGCAATGAGTCTATGCAGAAGATCAGTTTAAATAGCCTGCCTGGCGTACGCCAATGCACCAATGCGCGGGTGCGCATGTGCGTATGCTGATGTGACAATGTGCTAGCACGCATGCGCATATGCCAAGACCCTCTAAGTGTACTGCGGACCTGTCTTTCCTGACAGTACCCTACTCATTCATTAGTTATGAATAAGGCCTTGTAGGCTGAAACGCGTCAACTGACTTAACCACTTGTCACCCACCATATAGCAGAATGATGGCGGCAAAGTGGTTGTAATATCCTGACCGGACATCATATCATGTTATCAGGATATCACAGCCAGCACGGAGGCGCACAGCACGGCAATCAGAGGTGCGGTGTGTCAGTCTGCACACCGCAACTCCGATCGTGGTATGAAGCCTCTGACAGAGGCTTCTTACCACGTGATCGGCTGTGACCAATCACAGCTTATCGCAGCGTAAACCAGGAAGTTCTGGTAAACGGCTTTCCTTGGTTCACGCTGACAGGGAGAGCCGATCCGCAGCTCTCCCTGTCAAAGGGGAGTCTGTGCTGATAAACAGCACATTGTTTATCAGCACAGCCCCCATCAAAAGGTGCTAATCAGTGCCCAACACCTGCCAGCCTGTCCCCATAATAAATGCCTGTCAGTGCCCACAGCAATGCCAATCAGTGCCCAAAAAAGTGCCAATCAGTGCCTCATCAGTAATGCCTGTCAGTGCCCCATCAAAGTGCCAATCAGTGCCACTCAGTAATGCTTGTCAGTAGCTCCTCAGTGCTGCCTATCCAGTTCCTCCTATCAGTGCCCATCAGTGCCGCCTATCAGTGTCGCCTATCAGTGCCCATCAGTGCCGCCTATCAGTGTCCATCATTTTTTTATTTAATTGACGGTCTTTTTTCGTTTATAGCGCAAAAATGAAAACTGCAGAGGTGGTCAAATACCACCAAAAGAAAGTTCTATTTGTGGGAAGAAAATTATAAAAATTTAATTTGGGTACAGTGTTGCATGACCGCGCAATCATTCAAAGTGCGACAGCGCTAAAAGCTAAAAATTGTCCTGGGCAGGAAGGGGGGGAAATGCCTGGTATGGAAGTGATTAATCTGCATTTGTTCACTGTGGCTTTTCAATAAAATTAAGAAATTTTAAGAGCAACAACTGGAGTGCGAATAATTTTTTCCACATTATTCTCCTCAGCCAGCGACTGTGGATCGAGCACCTGGGAGCTCTGCTATCCATGTGTTGTATGTATGTATGTGTGTAGTAGCACTGAATTTTCTAGTTATACTTTTTCAGGAAGAGGCCCTTGTAAATATCAATAAAAGGACATGGTGCTTTGGGGCAGGTAGGCAGAGCCCCTCGACCCAAAGCACCCCCCCATGTTGAGGGCATGTGGCCTAGTATTGTTCAGGAGGAGGAGCGCTTGCTCATCCCTCCCTTTCCTGAGCTGCCAGGCTGCATGCTTGGATAATGGTCTGTTATGGATTCTTGGGGGACCCCAAGCTGTTTTTTAAAAAATTTTGGCCGTGGGGTTTCCTTTAAAATCCATACCAGACCCAAAGCCTAGGTATTGATTGTGGGGGTGGGGGCCTGCGCTTTTTTAAAAAAAAAATGTGTATTGCCGGCAATGATATTGTATTCCCGGTAATTTAAATGTAATTTTTTTATTCTTTATAAATTTAAGTTTTGCTGAAGCAGGTTCTATACATGGTACAGATGTACCACTTTACAGGCAGACTAAGGGGACCCCCCAGTCACTATACTTAGAGACATTTTTCATTTTTATTGTTTCACTTTAGGTATCATTAAAATCACTGCTCTTGTAAAAATGATCTTTTTAATATTATTTATTATCATTATTATTATTATTATTATTATTAAGGATTTATATAGCGCCAACAGTTTACATTAAAAAACTTTGCATTGATACATGTCTGCCAGGGCCTTACCCAGGCCCCAATACCCATTTAAGGCCAATTACTTGCATATAAGCATTCACAATTTTTCAACTTCAGGTCCATAGACTTTAATAGGGTTCGCAGATGGGGTCCGAACTTTTGCAATGTTCAAGAGTTCTGATGCAACTCTATACAGGAGAAATCAGGGGGGCCCTGCTCCTTAGAGTTTCCAATCCAAAAGGGAGGGTCAAATGATACAAAAGTTAATGACTGTGGGGGATGGGCTGATGGAGAAAATAAAAGTACAGTTGTTAGGTGGAGGCAGGAAAGGCTTCTCTGAAGAGACACATTTTTAGGGATCGCCTAAGTGGATAGAGTAGAAGATAGTGGGACAGATTGGGGTAGGGAATTCCAAAGGATGGGAGAAGCTCAGGAGAAGTCCTGAGGTGAGCATGGGAGATGATGAAAGAACTAGAGGAGGTCTTGGGAGGAACGAAGAGAAGGATTTGGTTAGTATTTTGAGACTAGGTTAGCGATGTAGCTGGGGGACAAGTTGTGGATGGCTTTGTAAGTTATTGTTAGTATTTTATATTTAATTAGTTGGGTGAGTGGCAGCCAGTGGGGGGATTGGCAAAGAAGGGTAGCAGACATGAGTAATTTGTAAGGTGGCTGAATCTGGCAGCAACATTCATGATGGACTGAATAAGGGATAGCCTAGTTAAAGGTAAGCCAATGAGGAGGGAGTTGCAGTAGTCTAGGAGAGAGATAACCAGGGAGTGGATTGGGAGCTTTGTGGTGTTATTGGATAGGAAGGGGCATAAAATGGAGATGTTGCAAAGGTTTAGGTGGCAAGCTTTGGAAAGTGATTGGATGTGGGGCTGAAAGGAGAATTCAGAGTCTGGGATAACACCTAGCACCCTTGCATGAGGGGATAGGTTATGCCATTGCTCTTGACAGCGAAGTCAGGGGAAGGGGCATGTAGGGGAGGAAATATTATGAGCTCAGTTTTGGATATGTTGAGTTTGAGGAAGTGGTGTGACATCCAGCCTGATAACTATGTTAGTAAATTAGTTATGCGTGAGGAGACTGATGGAGAGAGCTGAGGGGTAGCTAGATAGAAATGATATTGAAAGCCATGGGAGGCTATCAGTTGACCCAGGGAGTAGGTGTAGATTAAGAATAGGAGAGGTCCAAGAACAGAACCTTAGGGGACCCTGACAGAGAAAAGAAGAGGAGAGGCGGATGTAGAATTGTCAGTGACACTGAAGGTGTAGTGGGATAGGTAGGATGAGAGCCAATGAAGAGCACAGTCATGGAGACCAAAAAAGGTATTTTTTTTGTGGAGGGGGATGGTCAACCATATCAAAGGCAGCCGAAAGGTCCAGAAGTAGGAGTACAGAACATTGTCCATTGTTTTTTGCTGTTGGTAAGTTGTTTGTGAGTTTTAGGAGAGCAGTTTCTGTGGAGTGTTGAGGCCAAAATCCAGACTGAAAGGGATCAAGAATGTTATTTTTAAACACTCAGTTGGTTGTAGATTGAGCATTCAAGGAGTTTGGAGGAAGAGGGTGAGCAAGGAGATGGGGTGTAGGTTGTTAAGATTGGCGGGGTCCAAGGAAGGCTTTTTACATATGGGGTGACTAATGCATGTTTAGAGAGTTGAAGAAGATACCAGAATTAAGGGAGAGATTGAAGATGTGGGTTAGAGAGTGTAGGATAGAGTCAGAGTGTGACCACAGTATTAGGAAGGGAACTGGGTCCAGGGGACAAGTGGCAAGGCGGGTGTTAGAAATAAGTTTAGCAACCTTGTCTATAGTAGCAAGGTTGAATAATAGGAGTGTTGGTTGTACTTGTGGGCATAGGGTGTTAAGTGGGGGGGGGTGGATTTACAGAGTGGAGATTTCATTACAAATTGAATCAATCTTATTTTTGAAGTGATTGGTGATCTCCCGGGCAGTGGGTGAGTTAGTGGGTGGAGGCAGTGGAAGACAAAGTAGAGAATTACAGGTTAAGAAGAGTTGTTGGGGACTGGATGAGAAGGTGTTAATGAGAGTGATAAAATAGGTCTGCTTGACAGTATGGAGGCAAGAATTGTTTTTTTTGGATTGCAGATTTATATTGGTTGAAGTCTTTGTGAGACTTAAGCCCCATATGTAAGATTTAAGCCCCATACACACTATCAGATTTTCTGCTGAATTTTGTCTTCAGATTTACCAATACCATGTAGTGCAAGGGCCTTCCTAATTGCATAAAAATTGAAACTCCTAAGGTTTGACCTCATATTATATGGTTTTGTTAAATCTGAAGACAAAAATCAGCAGAAAATCTGATAGTGTGTATGGGGCTATGTACACACGTTAAGAATTTCCGACAACAAAACCCTGGATTTTTTTCCGAAGGATCTAGGCTCAAACTTGTCTTGCATACACACGTTCACACAAATGTTGTCGGAAATTCTGAACGTCAAGAACACGGTGATGTACAACACGGACGACAAGCCGAGAAAAAAGTTCAATAGCCAGTGCGGCTCTTCTGCTTGATTCCGAGCATGTGGAATCAATGGGAGATGAGTACAGCGCGGCACCAATAATAGTGGAAAAATGGTTACACAGTAAGCAGCTGACACTCCTCTTAGACAAAGGAAAATAAAATTAGGAAGTGTATAAAGTGTAGCGCTATATGTGTAAATATAATAAATGAAAAAACAAAGTGAACTAGGCCCAAACCATTCCTGGGGGGCCCACGAAAAGAATAAAATTAATCTGGTTCAAGATTGCATATAAATGACTAAATACAATCAAAATTAAGCAAAGTGCCACATACTGTCATATAGATTGGTACTAGTGGACCAGTGAGAAAACAATGTGAAAAATGATATAAAAGTGATATAAAAGTGAAAAATAGCAAAATGTCCATAAATGTTAAAAATTATGATCTAAATGGAATTCAACACCCACCACCCAAAAGTCTCTGAGGGTTGAATAATGAAAACAATGGTGGAGAACTTCTGCCAAGTGGATAGATGGAACACCAAGCAGAAAAGCAGCCAGAGAAAGCCAGAATTCCAGGTCAGTGATTCAAAGTTTTAAAGAAAAGCTGATGACAGCCAGGCAACTAGCATTTCCAGTGCGTTTCCAGTTTCCACTGGAAATGCTAGTTGCCTGGCTGTCATCAGCTTTTCTTTAAAACTTTGAATCACTGACCTGGAATTCTGGCTTTCTCTGGCTGCTTTTCTGCTTGCTCCAGTCTGGACGGCTGAAGCTGTGATGGGATCTCTATCTTTCTCCTCCCCCCCCCATTGGAAGTTGAGGACATCTGAGGATCCATCTTGCCAGCCTTGGTGGCTAAACAAGCTTTCTGGGACTTGTAAGACGTATGTCTTTTCAAGTCACCTGGTTCCGGTAAGCCTACTCCGATGCTTTGGTGGTGGTCCCGACACTCATTCAGACGTTTTATTTACCTGGTGTTTCATCTATCCACTTGGCAGAAGTTCTCCACCATTGTTTTCATTATTCAACCCTCAGAGACTTTTGGGTGGTGGGTGTTGAATTCCATTTAGATCATAATTTTTAACATTTATGGACATTTTGCTATTTTTTCACTTTTATATCACTTTTATATAATTTTTCACATTGTTTTCTCACTGGTCCACTAGTACCAATCTATATGACATTATGTGGCACTTTGCTTAATTTTGATTGTATTTAGTCATTTATATGCAATCTTGAACCAGATTAATTTTATTCTTTTCGTGGGCCCCCCAGGAATGGTTTGGGCCTAGTTCACTTTTTTTCATTTATTATATTTACACATATAGCGCTACACTTTATACACTTCCTAATTTTGATTCCGAGCATGCGTGAACTTATGCGTCGGAATTGTGTACACACACTCGGAATTACTGACAACAAGTCTTGTTGTTGGAAAATTTGAGAACCTGCTCTCAAACATTTGTTGGCGGAAATTCCGACAACAAATGTTCTATGGAGCATACACGCGGTCGGACTTTCCGACAACAAGCTCACATCCAACATTTGTTGTCGGAAAATCCTATCGTGTGTACAGCCCATGATGCCCCGTACACACGATTTGACTTTCCGACAACAAAACCATGGATTTTTCTTTGAAGGGTGTTGGCTCCAACTTTTCTTGCATACACACGATCGCACAAATGTTAGCCAACAATTACGAATGTAGTGACATACAAGACGTACATGATACCTCCATTGCGAATGCTCGTTTTACAAGACCAAATGCTTCCGGCTCCTCCTTGATTCCAAGCATGTGTGGACTTTTGTGTGACGGACTTGTGTACACACGATCGGAAAGTCCGACAACAAACATTTGTTGGTGGAAAATTTGAGAACCTGCTAGCCAACATTTGTTGGCGGAAAGTCCGACAACAAATGTCCGATGGAGCATACACACGATCAGACTTACCGCCAACAAGCTCACATCCAACATTTCCCGTTGGAAAATCTGATTGTAAGTATCGCGGCATTAGTCTTATGCCACAGATGCTCAAAAGTGCAGTCTACGTTGTTTGCCAGGGTTGTAGGGCTCAGTTCCTGATTCTGTGTGCAGTGAGGGGGGGGAGCTTGTCCAGGACAGAGATCAGGAATCTATTGTAGACAGAGGTGGCTAGATTGGGGCTGGACAGGGGTGACATTTTGTCATAGAAGTGGTTAGTAGCAGAATAGAGAAGAAAGTGGGAAAGGATTCTACAGGTAATTGTTAGGTGGTTGGTGTTTTGTAGAGTAGCTTGCTGTAGATGTTTGTTTCGTGCAATCGCTGAAGTGCAAGAGCAGAAGTGCCACTTAATTAAAGAACACCACTTTATTGAGTGAGCCCCAGCATGTGGCCCCCTGGCATGTGTCCCCCATAAACGTGCTCTTTTTTTATTCTGTGGTGGGTGTGGATAGAATATGACTATTAATTAATTATGGGTTAATATCAGGCACACATCTAACAGAAAACTTTTTACAGCACAATGAAACTGCAAAGAGGACCAAGAGGGCAGGGTTGTAAAGATAAAGATCAGGCTGCAGTTGAGGTAAGAGATTTATAAACAAAACAAACATCACAATAATAATGTGAACATACTGTAGTTACAGATGGATGTGGAACAGCAGTAATATAGATGCAGGTGTACCATAGAGCAATTGAGAGCAGTCAGTCTGTATTCAGTTTAGGGTGGATGTGGAACAGCAGTAATATAGATGCAGGTTTACCATAAAAGCATTGAGAGCAGTCAGTCTGTATTCAGTTTAAACTGTATTCAGTTTAAATGATTGCTCACAACAGTGACAATCACTGTTATAAGCAATAATAATGTAAAAAAAAAAATCCCTGATCAACCGTCATAGCATGGTACAGTGTCTTTATATTTGTAGGTTTAAAAATTTGAATAAAAAACATTATTATTTTTTTTTAACATACTGTCACCAGTCAGTATCCCTGATCACTGCTACACTAGTCATATGAGTCATATGATGATGCTGTACTGCACTGTTGACAGTATGTAAAAGTAAATTGTGAAAAAAAATAAATTTGTATTAAATTTATTCATGTTCCAAAAAATTGTGACAAAAAATTACAACTTCAAAAAAACACACCATGTCCCCTACTAAATACCTCAGAATTATATGGTAAAGCTTGTACTTATATACGATAAAGGAACCCTGCGCTATTAATAGTGCAAAAAGAAAAAAGGAAAATAATTGTTTGGAGCAGCTACTACACAAAGTGCAAACACACATGTAAATGCATATACCTAGAATAAGCGAAGTGCTCTGTAATTAAATCCTCTCACTAAATTATATAATCTAAACAAAAATGATACGTATCCTAAAAATTCAATCTGTGCAAAAAATGTGCTCTATAACAAAAACATCAGAACACAAATAAACAAAGTGAATCAGTATAATATAGCGTATATACTGTAGTTCTTGAAATATATATCCCAAAGAAAAAATTTGCAAATTGTCCAAATTGTTAATACCAGTCCCATATACCATGCAGTCTTCATGTGACAACAATCTTCAGAAAGTGCCACAATTTTTTTTCATATGCATAAGAAATTTACACTTTATCCCCCAATGAAATCAGAACCGATGTGCCCACCATCAAAGCTCCTCTCTAGGTGTCCTCTCACCTGATTTGATGGAACCCACTAATAGCAGGTCAAACTGGCTTTTTAGTATAAAGACAACAGGGCAACTCTTAATACTGATCATCAGTCTCTCCACTATAGATGTCATAGAAAAGGAAAGGCAAGTGCAGACCGCAAACCACTATGCTATTAAAGAACTTGTAAAAATACACATAAAAGGAATAGGAGAGGAGGAAGTAGAGTTGTAAGTGCATCTGAAGGTGTGGTGAGATAGGTAAGATGAGAACCAACAAAGAGTACAGTCATGGAGACCAAGGTAATAGAGTTTTTTTGAGGAGGAAGGAGTGATCAACTGCATCAAAGGCAGAAGAGAGGTCCAAGAGTAAGCGCATAGAATAGTGACCATTGGTGTTAGCCATTACAAGCCATCACATGGTCCTTCATAGGTTTTAAGAGAGTAGTTTCTTTGGTGTGTTGTGGGCAAAATCCAGACTGAAGAGGATCAAGAAGGTTATACTCAATGAGGTGGTAGCACAGACAGTTGTAGACTAGGTATTCAAGGAATTTGAAGGTGAAAGGAAGTAAAGAGATGGGTCTAGGTTGTTAAGCTTGGTGGGGTCCAGTGAGGGCTTTGTAAATGTGGGGGTGACCAGTAGGGATGGGCATACGGTTCAGCCCGAGCATGAGTTCGGGCCGAACATTTGCCTGTTCAGCTGTTCGCCGAGCACCCGATTTTGCAGGGTGTTCGCCATGTGTTCACCCCCGACAAACACCCTGCAATGCACTGAGCACTACACAGTGCATTCTGAGCCCTGATTGGGCAAAGCTTTGCCCAATCAGGCACAGTGTAAGCTGGTTGTTAAGGAGTGGGGCTGGAAAGCTGGCCAACGCATCCTTAACAACCAATGAGTTGTCAGCTGTCAATGCCCCACCTCCTGAACCACACCAGGCCACATGCCCTCAACATGGGGGGTGGATGCTTTGGGGTGGGGGGCAAAGCACCTTGGGGAAGAGACAATGGTCTCTTCCCCACAATCCGGGGCTTTGGTGGTGGGTGTCTGCAGGGGGGCTTATCGGAATCAGGAAACCCCCTTTAACAAGGGGACCTCCAGATCCCACCCCCCCATGGGAATGGGTATCGGGTACATAGTACCCCTACCCAGTCATCAAAAAAGTGTCAAAAAGTAATAAACACAAGAAACAGTTTTTTGACAAATCCTTTATGAAAAAATAAAAATTAAAAAGATAGTGTCCCTCAATGTAAATCCATTCTCAATCACGCCTCCCGCCGGACCCGAAAAATAAAAAAACTCTCTCGCCTCCTGGGAGGCCTCCCGTCTAATGCCTCCTCTGTGCTTTGACATTTCTGGCTATGTCACCTGGTGGCACCGCCCCCTTCTGACATCACATGCCCAGCATGCACCAGTCTGTGATGTCAAAACCCCATGCTGTTTTTTTCTTCCCATGAAATTTTTTTTATTGCAAATGATTGGTCATTCAGTAAAAGCAAAACCATATGAAAAAAGAAAGTACAGTTGATACAAGAATAATATTAAAGTGAAGGCTTCCAAAGGAAGAGGACCAATAGGAGCTTAACCACTGTAAACTTGTAAACTGTGTCGAGGAGGTGAACATGGGTGACAAAAAAGCACATGCCAAAGATTGGTATAACATAACCACTGAGCCTAAAATGCTTGACTCGCCCCCAACCATCAGAATAACAAATGGAAGCATTAAGCCTAGATGACTGGATTCCAAATTCTGAATTTAGAGTAGAGTACAAAAAGAAAGAGGTGGAGACACCAAGAAAAAGAATAGGCAGGGAAAGATAGAGACAAAAGAGAGAACAGAAAGCAGAGAGTGTGAGGAAAAAAACAGGGGTTAGGGAAAAGAGAAACAAACCAAGCTATGGGGCAGAAGAAGGGAAAAGAAGCCGTCGATAGTGTACTAGATCAGGCTTACTTGGACTGACCACTATATGTTTGGAAATCTTAAGATTCCTTGTACTAAATCCAATAGTACCAAGTGCTTGTAAATTTGGAGATCTTATCCTGTGAAATGTGGATCAATTCTTCCATCTCCTTTATATGAGTAATCCTGTGGAACTATTAACGAATTGATGGAACAGTTGGAGAACGCCAGTGACTTGATATACATATTTTAGCAACGTTAACCATGCACATCGCTAGCCTTTTGTTATTTTGTTATTATGTTGCAAGAGAGAAGTGTGCTGCAATAGGAAATGATCCGGAGAATAGTCTAAATTGTAAAAGGTAATTTTGCACATAATACTGTGAACTTGTTTCCAGAAGGGCTAAAACCTAGGACATGACCACCACACATGATGATTTATTTTGGCATGGTTCCCCTCCAAGTCCCGAAGGGTCTGGTATTAACTGGGAGGGGACTCCACGCCATTTTTTTATTCATTTTTTTAATAGCTGGGTGCCGGCAATTGCAAGCGCAAGTCATGTTAAATGGTATTTTTTTCTTTAGAGATTTCATTTTTGCTGAAGCATGTGTTTTGCATGCTACAGATGTAAAGGATTTTTTCATTTTTATTGTTGCACTTTAAGAGTAATTAAAATCACTGCTCCTGAAAAAAACTATTAGTTTTTAATTTTTTTTTCTTATTGAAACATGTCCCCCAGGGCAGTACCCAGACCCCCATGCCCCTTTTATGGCCAATTACTTGTTTATAAGCCTTCAAAATGGGCACCCTGATTTTTGCTTTTTGGCTCCCATAGACTTCAATAGGGTTCGCCGTTTGGGTTAGAACATTTCCCCTGTTTGGGAGTTCTGCTGCGAACTGAACGGGGGGTGTTCAGCCCATCCTTAGTGACCAGTGCATGTTTTAGAGGGTTGGGGAGACACCAGTGTAGAGGAAGAGATTGAAGATATGAGTTAGAGAGTGTAGAATAGATGGTGACCATAGTATTTGAGAGGGAATGGGGTCCAAAGGAAAAGTGGTTAGGTAGGCATTATAAAAAAGTTTATAGAATGGGCATTTAAAGTTTATAGCAGGGTTAAATGAGGGGAGTATTGAAGTATTGAGGACATGGGATATTAGGTGGGGGAGATATCTGTACAGTGTAGATCTTATCACAAATAGTATCAATCTTATTTTTTAACTAATTTGCAGATTATTGGGCAGCAAGTGAGTTACTGAGTGGAGGCAGTGGAGGACAAAGTAGACAGTTAAAAGTGGAAAAGGTTTGACAAGGACTGCCTGAGATGGTGTTAATGAGGGTGATAAAATAGGCCTGTTTGGTAGTGTGGAGGCTGGGATTGTATTTTTGGAGGGAAGAATTATGCTGGGAACTTAGACTTCTGGTGTCATCTGTTTGCCAAGATTGTAGCAGTCAGGGTATGATTCTATGTGTAGTGAGAGGGGCAAGTGTATCCAGAGAGGATGAAAGTGAACTTTTGTAGGGACAGGGTGAGATTTTGTTATAAAGGGAGCCTGTTGCAACATAGAGAAGACAAGGGTTAAAGTGTCAAAGGTTTCTACAGGTAACTGTTAGGTGATTGGAGGGAAAGGAGTCAGAAAACAAGGAGAGAGTGAATCTAATAAGGTAGTGATCAGAGAGGGGAAAATGATTGCTGACAAGGTTGCAAGGAGTGCTGAGGTAGGAGAATACAAGGGACTAGTGTTTTGCAATGTAGTTTGCTGTTTTCTATTTGTGCCTTAGCTGAAGTGCAGTGTCGAAATGCAATCTCCAAATCCAAAATTAATTCTTTATTCATAATGATAATGCCAGTGTCACCCCATGGCTGTGTTTCCCCATAAATCTATACTGAGTGAAATGCAGTGGCGGCCCATCCATTAGGGGTGCACAGGTGCCGCCCCCCCCAATATCCATGCGTCCAGCCCCCTAATCTACATGCAGGGCACCGGACTCATGGATTCCTTTGGGGGGGATTTTTTTTTTTTTTTTATGTGCTTAGAGCCAAAGGCTCTAAAAGGCTTCAAAAAGGGTGAGCTTGGGGTGCAGAGCATTGCACTCCGAGCCCACCCAGTTGTGTGACAATAGCAAATGACTGACTGACCAACAGGGGATGGTTGTTTGCCCCCCCAAAAAAATACCGGCCACCACTGCTTAGATGGGTGAAGGTAGCACTGGTCAATTAATCAGTTTGGAGTTCATGAAATACACATGGCTAGCAATACAAAACTTTTCTATCATGTCCCCTTGACAGAATTTGGTCAAATGATTGACTTCTGGTGAGCAGGGGCAGCCGAACACTGATCAAAATTCAGCTGCTCCCTGCTGAACTAGATGAATTTCAATCAGTGTACAGCCAGCTTAAGGGCTTACATTTGCTTTATAAGACCAGTTCCTAAAAGCCCTACACTAATCTGTCCCTATGCACTTTATCAAAAGCACTCTCTATGTTTTCCCTATCACAGCTAAGCACCTTGTTATAAGCCAGTCTTTTAAAGTGTGGGGCTGGCACATAACAAATCCCCATTACTTGCCATTCTTAGCTACCTGACCTAAGTTCAAATGCCAGGAGGTTAATTGCTGATAATTGGTGGCTGTGGCAGTGAGGGCCACATTCGTTTTCTGTTTCCTGCAAACTGTAAACAGGTTAGGTTCATCTTGAACTCATGCTTGATCCAAATGTGATCCCTATTCTGTAGATATTGAGCCAGTATAATATAGCATATATAGTTGCAGTGCACTTGCTAAATTAACATTGCATTAAGCAGTAATGTATGTCTATTAGGATTGCATTAGAATGCTTTTTATAATAAGAAACCTTTCAGTCCCTTGTCATCTCTTTACACAAATTTCTTAAATTTATGCATATGGCAATCTTAGTTTAGTTTTAATCTTATTTTAGCACTCCAATTAAAATCTATATTTTACTCCCCAGGTTTCTAAGAATATTTAGACAGCTCAAGAGAACTTCTTGATCTTTGTAAAAGCTTCATCAAAGTGCAGTGCTCTGCAGACTAGTGTTTAAAAGGTAGGAATTAAAAAAAGGAATGCATTCAGGCAGCATGTGGTGGAAGATGCATGATATATTATTATTATTATTATTATTATTATTATACAGGATTTATATAGCGCCAACAGTTTGCGCAGCACTTTACAACATGGGGCAGACAGTACACTTACAATACAAATCAATACAGGAGGGATCAGAGGGCCCTGCTCGTTAAAGCTTACAAACTCTGTACACATTGGAAGAAAACAGTGGGAACATTAGGAAAAATGTAAAAAGTTCTTTTGCCATGAGTGCATTTTTGGAAATTGTGGCTGGCTATAGGTTAAAATAAAAATAGAATGTTCATTACAAAACATTCTTAAAAAATATACACAATCTGTTTATTAAATTTTAGCACCCCCCCCCAATGCCAAAATGCTACAACCCACAATATACTTAAAGCAGAGTTCCACCCAAAAGTGGAACTTTTGTTCATTTGTCACTCTTCCCCTCTGGTGCCACAATTGACACCTTTCAGGGGGGGGGGGACAGGATACCTGTCTTTGACAGGTATCCTGTTCCCACTTCTGGGAGTCCAGGTCGTGGCCTGTGACATCACCGCGGGGCTCCCTCCTCCTCCTCTCCTTGTCAACCGGCCAGTAGGAGAGAGGAGCTGGGCCTCGCGCATGCGCAGTAGGGTTCCTGGGTAAGGTACCCTTACCCACAATGTAAACATCAGCTGCGGTGCTGAAATAGCTGGACTCCAGGACAGGTAAGAGTCCTATTGTTGAAAGCCAGCAGCTGCAGTATGTGTAGCTGCTGGCCTGGGTGAAGTTGACATCATAATTCTAGTGAGATCCTGGGAAAATCTAATAGATCCCAAATCTAACAGAAGGATGCTCCTGCATCATGATGAGGCTTCTTTTCATGGGATTGGGGATACTTAGCATTCCCAAGTTCTTAGTTAAATCAATGTGATGCCACCTTTTTCTGTGTGGGTGTAAGATAAGTGTGTTTTTGAACTTTTCTGTGCAGTTTTTTTTCTAAGTGGATAGCTGCTCTATGTCCCTTGGGAGTTTCCACAAAGAGGTGTTGCACAAGACAGGGGAATGTTAGGGAAATGTCCTCAGTTAGGACACAGAACATATTAAATGGTTTTAGTAGAATTGCAATGGGCAATAACTTCTTTTGTGTAATTATTGCTGTCTGGGTCCCAAGGAGAATTTTCCCTTCAAATTCTGATAATGGGAGTCAAAAAGTACAGAAAGTGAGGGAAAACCTGTTCAACAAGTACATGAACAGCAGTAAAAACCTAGTAAACTTGTTTTAAGACTCTACTACAGTGGAGAAGTGTTAGCTCTTCCTTATAGTTTGATAGTAGCAGCAGGTGCGACAGTGTCTTCCCCTAGAGTTGCCCAAGCCTCCTGATAGCGGTGATAAGGCAAGCCCCTTGACATATCACTCAATACAATATCACCCAAGCCTAGTGATTGAGTCACTTATCAACAGCCCCAGGCATTTTCATGCATATCTATGTTCATAGCTATGTTCGGAGACTCTGGCAATCTCTGGGGTAAAATTTTTTGCAGGAACATATTTATTGATATACTTATGCTGGCAGCTACCTGCTAGTGCTGATACATGTGCTGTTTTATCCAGCCACATATTTCCTTTAAAGAGAATTATGAATTTATATTTTTTAGATACTAGACATGGTATTAGATTTTAGACATGTTAAAGAGATCAATTAGACTTGGAAAAACAAAACAAAAAAATAAACAAAAAAAAAACATATCTGCGAGTTAATCTTTTTTTGTATCCCCTGGCTAAAATCAGATCCCACTGCTTTTTCATGCTCCACTCAGCCCGTCATGATCTACTATCTACTTTTTTTTCTCTCTTATTCTCCTCATTATTTGATCAGTTAACACTCTTCTTTCTTTCTCGATTTCTTCTCTCCGTGGTCATTTACTTTCTGCCTTCTCTCTCCCTAATTACTAGATCGATTCACATGCCTTCTCTTCTCTCAATGTTCTAAGGTCAGCTGGTGTTCCTCTCACCCATCCACTCTCTACAATGATCAGCATCTATTTAACTTTCTCTATGTGCCCTTGTCTAAAAGTCAGCTGCTGTTCTCCTATGGCTTTCCTTCCCTCAAACATTAAACTGCCGCTAGAAATGTAATACAAAAACACAATGCACTACAGCTTACCAGGGTTAAGTATAACAGTTGCATGGTGCAAGAGATGAGTAGAAAAAAAGGGGATGGGATAATCCAATAAAATAGTCCACTAAATGGGTAGCCCAATTAGACACTCACTCTTATTGATAGCTGCAGAACCCCTATTTCAGAGTAATGGATCGATCCTCCTGTGCTTGTTCACTGAAAAAGAATAATGGGGCAAGGGGGGCGCTACCATCTAAGTGTAGATTTTTTTATTAAAACGACTGGTTAAAAAGCAACAATATGCATTTGAAAGTGAGTGTGTTTCTTATCTGCATTGTTTTAATAAAGTAATAATTTTGCAGAAAACACTATAATTCTCTAATAATATTTTGGCATTGGTCTCAGGAAACAGATGGCTTTGTGAGATGACATTTACTGCATGACAAAGCGGACCGCTCACTTCCCCTTAAAGGGACAGACACATTTCTGACCAAATGTGAAGTAGGTCAATTCCATGAGGTGAGCTCTAGTGGTGGTGGAGTTATGCCGCGTACATACGGGCAGACTTTTCTATGGACTTTCTGACAGACTTTCGAATGAACGGACTTGCCTACACACGATCAACCAAAGTATAACGGATTCGATCATGATGACGTACAACCAGACTAAAATAAGGAAGTTCACAGCCAGTAGCCAATAGCTGCCCTACCGTCAGTTTTTGTTCGTCGGACTAGCATACAGATTTTTGGACCGGACTCGAGTCCGTCGGAAAGATTTGAAACATGTTTCATTTCTAGGTCTGTCGAACTTTTGGGGAAAAAAAAAGACAGCTGGAGCCCACACACGATCGAATTATCCGACGGAGTCCGGTCTGCCGGACCAAGTCTGCCGTAAAGTCCGCTCGTGTGTACGCGGCTTAGAGTCACAAAGAGTGGCAGTATCACACAGAAGGTGTCACTGAAGATATTGAAGCAGGATCACCTTTGTACATGGTGTAGAGCCACATATTTTATGAACAATTCATTTGATTGTTGAATATCTATATGTTTTTTTTAATTTTTGGATGCTGCACAGGATTAATTATTGTAAATCTGGGCCAAATTGATTGCTCTTCTAATTCCTCTACAGGTTAAAATGTTATTCATTTATTAATGAATGAATAACATTCCAATCAAATCACTATTTGACCCCCCTTAATAACAGCGAGGTCCATCTTGCCAGAGACACCTAATTGGGCACAGTGATGGGAGTGCTTTGGAAGATCACTGTGAACATCATTTGTACTACTGTTGATTTTGTTCTCACAAATTGGTCATATTCTATTCGACTGTGTAGGGGACTTATGCACTGTTTAGATATACTTTGGATATATACGGCACCTATATAATTAGTGGTTATGATAAAAATGTTTTTGTAATTTTTAATTTTCCCTATTGTGGAGTGCTTCATATTGATTATTATTACAGATGGATTCACATTTGGCTCCATGGAGCAGAGATACATGCTGATGTCTTGATGCTGCTTCAATTTTCAGGACTGGTGGCCACCTTCGTAAGTGCAATCTGTGACATTGGGAGATGTCTAGCTTCAGTGTAGTGCTTACAATGAGAGGAGTCCACGTCAAATATGCCTTTAAGGGCTTGTAGGCCCACTTTTATTAAAGAAAGAAAGAAAATGTCCATCCAGAATTCACACACAGGGGTTTCAACTTCACAGCAGTAATGTAGTAATAAACAAAAATACCAAGCCACCTGGCTCTCTGGTCAGCTCTGCTGCTCAGGCTTTGCTTCAGACCTCTTGGCTTTATAACAGAGTTCCTGTACCTCAGCACTCTTTTCCAGCCTCCTTGCTGTTCCAGCCAACAGGCTTGGACCCTCTGTCTGCTGACAGACAAAACTGTGCAGACATGCACACCTCTCCCTTGCACACCTGGACTCCTCGGGATGGTGGAGCCCAGAAGCCTGGTCCTGGCTCTGCTATAAGCCCAGGACCCACCTGTACAATCAACAATCCAGACTCCTGGCTGTTCACAAAACCCGGTCCCAGGATTGGAGATTCCATCCCACCCAGATCGCTATGAAATCTCCAGGCAGGCTCCAGGTCCCCAACTGGATTTTACCAACCACAGAGGAAACTGATAAAACAGTTTCCTCCAAATTAAAAAATCCTCCTGGAGCCTCTCAACCTGCCTATTTGAGAAACCTGGGCTGCAATCACTAGGACAGGGATCCGTACTGTCACAACTCCTATTGTTTAATTGCTATGTTGCTGGATATGGTGTTTCTTTATATTAAAGCTTTATAAGATACACTATATTGCCAAAAGTATACGAACGCCTGCCTTTACATGCACATGAACTTTAATGGCATCCCAGTCAATCATTAGGGTTCAATATTGAGTTGGCCCACCCTTTACAGCTATAACAGCTTCAAACCCTTCTGGGAAGGCTGTCCACAATGTTTAGGAGTATGTCTATGGGAATCTTTGACCATTCTTCCAGAAGCACATTTGTGAGGTCAGGCACTGATGTGGATGAGAAGGCTTGGCTCGCATTCTCCACTCTAATTCATCCCAAATGTGTGGATTAGTGGCTGCGTCCACATTTCTAATATGTCAAAATTGTTCCCTTTTGAAACTCAATAAAAACTTTGATGTTGAACAAGAGAAGGCCTGGCTCATAGTCTCCGCTCCAATTCATTCCATAGGTGTTCTTTCGGGTTGAGGTTAGGACTCTGGCAGGCCAGTCAAGTTCCTTCACCCCAAACTCGCTCATCAATGTCTTTATGGACCTTGCTTTGTGCACTGGTCCAAATCATTTGGTGGAGGGAGGATTATGGTGTGGGGTTGTTTTTTAGGGGTTGGGCTTGGCCCCTTAGTTCCAGTGAAGGTAACTCTTAAGGCATCAGAATTCCAAGACATTTTGGACAATTTTAAGCTCACAACTTTGTGGGGACAGTTTAGAGATGGCCCCTTCCTGTTCCAACTGGACTGTGCACAAAGCAAGGTCCATAAAGACATGGATGAGCGAGATCGGGGTGGAGGAACTTGACTGGCCTGCAAAGAGTCCTGACCTCAACCCGAAAGAACACCTATGGAATGAATTAGAGCAGAGACTGCGAGCCAGGTGTTCTCTTGTCCAACATCAAAGTTTATATTAAGTTTCAAAAGGGAACAATGTTGACATATTTGAAATGTGGACACAGCCACTAATTACAGTAGTTGAATACAACTCAAGTTGGAGAAAAAGCAAAAAGAGGAAACAAAATAAGAACAATCTAATGTAGCAAATATATAGAATACAGCCAATATTCCAATGCGATGATATGATTCAGAGTGTATAATAGAGACACAGGTGACAGTACAATGGGTGTTCCAGGTGCAGGGAACACAACATGCTACAGGATATTAATGATCTCAATTGTTTAACCAATCAAATAAGTGAATAAAACAGCAAATAAACATGGGATATCCCACTAGGAGTGGTATGTGGATGTGAAACGACAAATGTTCCAACACAGGTATATCATCAGATCATCCAAAAGCTGTATCTCACAACTGCAAATACCTTGGTGAAGATGGTGTGTAAGAAACTCTTACCAGATATAATGGACTCCCTTGTCAGCGACAGGGAGTGACTCGAGCAGGTTGCCTCTCAGGGCCTGAAAAACGGACATCACAGCTCTGCAAACCTTCTGGGTCAAACTCTGCGTGGATCTCCCGGGGCCGCCAGGTGGGTCCTCCCAAAGGATGGCCGAGGTGTGAATCAGAGGGGACGATACATCACGTGAAAGGCTGAAGTGAAGACTGGTTTGATCTCTCAGTTGATATGTGGAGAAAAAATAAACAGGCTCCACATAGCGTAGATGAGTAAAGTGGGATTTTTATTGCTAAAAAAGCCAGGCAATAATAAAATGTGATCACAGGGTATAAAAACAAAGTTGGGCAACAAGAAGGATGTTGAAAGCGTCCGACGCGTTTCGATCAATGGATCGTCTACTGGGGCATACAGCATCCCCTCCAAGTTGCCTTATATTTATGAAAAAACATTCAAAGAAGCAAATTGTATGTGCTGTCAAACAACCTTTCCCATTGGATGAATGGGGTCACATGATCGCACCTGGCTAAAACTAGCAGGTGTGTAACATCATTAATTTGCATTGGTGGTATGTGATTAACCTGTTGGATGTCACAGAGCAGGCTTCACATTAAACAGCGATTGAATTGTACAACATCGGTCCATATAAACATTTAATACTGTTAAGGAAATGAAGAGCTGAACCTTCTAGCATGATACCTCCATTGCTGACACTTCTGTGTTAGTTTAAAACAATAGAGGAGTCAGTGCCAATCCGGGAACTCCATATCTGAGGATGGGCGGAGCCGACAGCCAATAGCTGCAGAGACAGGAAGTCTCGGTCGGCGCCGCCCAACCTCCACGTGACTGACACAGGGAAGTGACGTCAGGGCGCAAGGCTCGCTCGACGTCCATCCCCTGTCACCTGATGCTTCTCTCTGATTGTCCAAGAGAGAAGGGAGGAGGAGGGATGTACGTAGGACTGGACGTTCCTGATGCCGGTTCATACGTTCCTCCCCCGTGTCCCCGGAAGTGACATTTAGTACAGGCGTTGACCAGAAATCCCACCTGGATGGTGGGAAACTGGTAAACGTTGCCTGTAAAATGAGGATTGAATGACATCATCTAAAAAGGCACAGTGCATGAAGGAGGGGGCCAGGCAGTATTTGCCTCAAATTGCCTCAAAACCGGACGGTGCACAGCTCACTCTCAACAATAAAAACTTAAGGGACCACAAAACCACCATTAAGTAAATGTTGCCCAACTTTGTTTTTATACCCTGTGATCACATTTTATTATTGCCTGGCTTTTTTAGCAATAAAAATCCCACTTTACTCATCTACGCTATGTGGAGCCTGTTTATTTTTTCTCCACATATCAACTGAGAGATCAAACCAGTCTCCACTTCAGCCTTTCACGTGATGTATCATCCCCTCTGGTTCGCACCTCGGCCATCCTTTGGGAGGACCCACCTGGCGGCCCCGGGAGTTCCACGCAGAGTTTGACCCAGAAGGTTCGCAGAGCTGTGATGTCCGTTTTTCAGGCCCTGAGAGGCAACCTGCTCGAGTGACTCCCTGTCGCTGACAAGGGAGTCCATTATATCTGGTAAGAGTTTCTTACACACCATCTTCACCAAGGTATATGCAGTTGTGAGATACAGCTTTTGGATGATCTGATGATATACCTGTGTTGGAACATTTGTCGTTTCACATCCACATATCACTCCTAGTGTGATATTTCATGTTTATTTGCTGTTTTATTCACTTATTGGACTTCATTTACCTTCATGTAGAGACTTATAAGTTTCATCATTAACGTGGTTATCACTTATGGACATTTGTGTTGCAGCCATTTTTTCGATTGTATAATTTTTTTGCACAATTTATGCGCTACATTTTATTTTCACATGTTCTTTTGGTTTTTGTCACCTTGTATGTAGCTGCTCTGCACCATAATTTTTGCATTTAGCGCAGTGTATACTATTACCATCATTTAACCAATCAAACCACAGCTTCCATTTATGATCAAAGGCTGGAAGAGAGCCAGCATATATAGCAATCGCTCTTTCCAAGAAGTAATGAAGTTGGGTCATATTCACAGCTTCTGAGGATTTGGAGCGAGAGATATTTCCTGCAATTGCGTTTAATGGTTAGTTTTGCAGACAGCAACAGGTTAGCTAAAACATTGCAATACAGGATAGATAAAGAGTCTAAACCAATATTCAGTATGGCAAGGCCAGAATTCAGGGCTGTTAGAATTCCAGTAATTTCTGATATAAATTGAAAAATGTTCCTCCAGAGGCTGCAAATATTTTTGCATGACCACAATATATGGTATAGGTTACCCGTTAGGCCACAAACACTCCAACATAATGCTGAACTTCCAGGGTATCATTTCACTAGTTTAAAGGGCATGGGATATCATCTGACATTTATCTTTAGGTTTAACTCCCAATGGGTAGCACAGTGAGTAACATTTGCGTGGTGTGAATTGCTCGCAGCCACTGAGACTCTGAAAAGGTGGTGCCCAGGTCCACTTCCCATTTGGTTAAGAGATTATTTTTGCTAAAGGTGGATTTGTCGTGGAGTAGGTTATATATCAGTGGGATGCCCTTTTGGTGTTTGTCTATGCTAGTGTGAAACCTTCATAATTTGGAGTGAAGGGACAGGCTTGGGGGGTGGTTTTGAGGACAAGAAATGCTTGATGTGCACTAAGGTAAAATGCCATTTGTGTAGAATGTTAAATTTCCATAAGAGGGTGTTAGGGTCAATGGAGTTACTATCAGGCATAATATCTTCGACCCACTGGATACCATAATGTGTCCAATCAAAGACAGGGAGGTCTGGTATTGGGAAGTGCAGAATACCGATAGGGTACTGCAGTTGCTTGGCTTGTTCAGAAGAGGCAGTATTGAGGCATAATTCCCTCCATGCTAGCACTGATGCTTTGGTGGTGATAGGCAACTTAGAGATTGGCAGTGCCTGCCACCGGTCTGCAAATAGTAGGTTACTCAAGTTGTTTGTTTTTGTAAGAGAGCGTTCCATATCCACCCTTAGGGGGCTCTGGGTAGAAAACCATTGTTTTAATTGGTCGCAGTGTGAAAATCATGCATCAAAATACTTTTGACACTATAGTGTATCTATAAGCCTTTTTATGTCTATGTAAAGCAATACTGATCCTTTTAAATTTAATTATACCAGAGACTTGTGTGGCTCTGCTTGATGAGCTTTTTTTTTTCACCCAGCTCTGTTTAAGTGTAGCTGAATTTCTGAATAGGAGTTTCACTCTGCTTCCGTGACTGAGGAAGTCCTACAGCGGTCATTGGCTTTAAACTTCATATGAGTTGCTTGCTGCTTACATACATACAGCTTGGCAGTTGGTGAGTGTGAATTGAGGGTGGCTGGCTAACACAGGTGTCATTACCCTTTATTCGCTGGAAAAAATACATGGACATGTGGATTTAATTAGTGGACTTTATTATATTACATTATCTGACATTTGCTTTTAAAGGGACAGTTTCTTACATATTCTCTTTTCTTTTTACTTGTTGATTTTTTTCACATTATATGTTGATTCGACACCCTATAAAAGTATATCATTGATGACATGCTTTAATTAAATGTACCTTTTAAAAATCTTTTTTTTTCTGCTGTATTATTTAATATGGCCCTCAGGGCCTTTTTGTGTTTGTCTTCTTCCAAAAAAGTCTTTGAAGAATTGAAATAATTTTATTTCATAAATGCGTCTCTACTAATTAACAGTGCTGCATAAGATTTTTTTAAATTTTAGTATACAGGGCATATTCTGTATATCATAATTCATTTCCCAGATTTATATGATACTATTATTGCAGGTGACTTCAAATTTAGCTTCATTGCTATGGAATACTAGGCTCTCACAAGTATTACATTTCATAGTTTGTATAATTCTTTAAAATAGATGTAAACCCTCACATATACCCAGTGAAGTGTAACAACCTCAGATGATACACAGAGATTAAACAAATCCTCCTACATACGTTTTACATGTATATCTGATGTATTCAGCTTTATATTCTGTTTAGAAAGTGCACATCATGTTAGAATTTTCACTTCCTCATTCAGCACTTTGAGAGAAGTCTTGGATTACGCTGGGAGACAGCTGATTGAAGGAAAAGCACCCCCCCCTCCTCCAGATAGGCAGAGCCATTCAAAGCTATCCTGTGTGTAAAGCAGCTTTCTGCTAATCTTTTTATGGCACCTTCCCTGACACAAAATTCAGGTTGGTTTTATCACATGTGTTACAGAACTTGTCAGAAGTTATCATGCTGATAACAGAAGAACGGAGCAGGAGAAAGCCACGGGACTTAGTGCTTTGAAGAGAGAAAACACTGCAGATATATGGATTAGCTTAACATAATGGTGTCCTGATAAGCCCTAACCATTACACTTGAATAAAACACTGACAAAAGGAAACTTTTCCAGACACAGTGGTGGCTATGATACTATGACCATAGATCAATGGTGGCTGGTGCTCAAAATTTTTGTAGGGGCGCAAACAAACTGAAAAATTCTGAAAAAAAAGCAACAATTGCAGCCACTGTGCCATCAAAAGCAGCCATTGTGCCATCAAACGCAGCCATTGTGCCCATCAAGGCATGAATCTATCTATTGGTGCTAGAGGGGTGGCTGGAGAGAGGGGGTGTGCCCATGCGCCCTTATGGACGCACCGCCACAGCCATAGATGATGAAGACCTGTTGACTTCTCTGCTGGAGAATACTGAGCTAAGCATAAAAATGAAAGTTACTTACTTTAAAAGAAAACAGAAGCATTGGAGTGTTTCATTGTTTTACGACAACTCATTATCCAATAGATTACCAATGTTGTTAAAATTAGAACGTTAGTCATTGATATTATTTTCGACATATGGTACACAATAATTGGAGCATTATTTTGTATCATTCGTAATGTGTTTTGCTAAAAAAATTTTATTATTAATAACATAATGTCAATGATAAAATGTTCTCATTTATACTGTACATCCAGGAAACAACCAAAATACAAAATACCTCATACAAGTCATACATACAGCTAATATTTTTCAATTCTGTTTTGTATTGCAAAAATATCAGCATTTCATTTTGAGGTCATAGAAGTCAAGGCTAGCAGAAGAGCAGAGGCATCCAGCAGTGATGATGGGTCAATCAGACACCTCTTGTCTCAGCATGAGGCTCCGGTTGCACAATGGTAAAATATACTTTATATTCCTGGGAAATTTCCAGGCAAGAAATGCATCCCCCCCCCTATTTTATGTACTATTTCATTTTTTATTTGGTAATGTATTCTCTGTGCTCTAAATTGTAATGTAAAATGGTTAATTGTGTTTTCTTGTAATAGAGGATAAAAGAGCATGCATATGAACAGTACAGAAGACACACGGCCCTATATCTGTAAACAAGATTACTTATCCAATAATGTAGTCACTTAATGCCACTTTAACAAGGCCCATGACATTGCAACATATAGTAAGTGTATAGCAATATATTTAACTTTTTCAGTTGCTTTGTACTTCAAAGAGTCAAATAAATGGTGTTAAGACATAAAAAAAGTCTCTCAAAGCTAAATGATAGCTGTTAGTGAATTGGTTTGTCGAAGTGTGTTTTCAGAACAGTAAAATGAGGCTCAGGAGTCTCAGGATATAAACAGAATTTTAAACCATATAGCATTCACACTGTTATTCTAACCACATATACTTATTTTATGTACACGTTGTATTTATTTATTCAGAAGGAAGCAATGTGACATTGACAATCATTTAAATACCCTATTTTGGGTGAATTGGTACATAATACAATTTGTTTGAAAGGATTATTTTGCTTAGAAATGTTTAACATATAGAGATTCCCAGCTGATTCCTAAAATAGGTTTGAATTATCTCAGTGAAGCACACTTTTTGAAAACTATGGGTTTTGAAGGCTAAAGGCAACCAAATCAAATTTGGAAGTTTTAGGCGAATGTTCACATCGCATCCTGAGGATACCAAAATGATATATTAGATTCCCTAAGGGCTAATGGAAACTTTTATCTGTTAGCTTTACTGGTGAGGCTAGCTGATTTCACCTGTGCCATACCATACCAGGACTCTAATGCCGCGTACACACGGTCGGAGTTTGCACCTACAAAAGTCCGACAGACGCCGATGGACCAAAGCTGGCTGACAATCCGATCATGTGTGGGCTTCCCCAGACTTTCAGCGGACTTTGTCAGCCGCAAATCTGACGGACTTTAGATTTGAAACATGCTTCAAATCCTTACGTCGTAACTACGCTGGACCCAGAAATCCGCTCATCTGTATGCTAGTCCGACGGACAAAAACCCACGCTAGGGCAGCTATTGGCTACTGGCTATCAACTTCCTTATTTTAGTCCGGTGTACGTCATCACGTACGAATCCGTCAGACTTTTGTGTGATCGTATGTAGGCAAGTCCGTTCATTAGAAAGTCTGCCGCAAGTCCGCCAAAAGTCCGTCGAAAGTCTGTCGGACGGGCTGTCGGACTTTTGTAGCTGAAAAGTCCGACCGTGTGTACGCGGCATAACAGTCAAAAGTACCATGTACTGGTTTTGTACATATTTTCTTTATTATAGTCAGATCTAAAAATATTTTTTCACCTAATAAATATAAAATATAGCATACACATCTTCTGTATTCTTGTTTTGTCAGAAGACATGGCTCTCAGTTGATTTTCACATATTTACAGGCTCTCCTTGTCCCATTGATAAAACAGTTTATTGCGTGCACTGGAGCTCAAGCTTCAAATTATGCACAAGTGTATAAACAAGAAGAATGATTCACCCCTTATTGGACAGCTTTGTCTACAACATAAAAATCATTTTTGAAACCTCCATGGCACCAAGTGCATGTAACCCTTGGTTCCATTCTGATCCTTGCTGTCTTTGTGAGAAAAGAGAATATTTTTTGTTTGTTTGTGAAGGCTGTATCTCCACCCCAGTTTGAAGCCCAATTCATTGGTGTCGGCACAACACATAATACAGTACAGCACACAAGTACAATGCATAGATCTGCAGTGTTATGATTGCATAATGTACTTCTTGTATGCGTTCTGGATTAATTGATGACAGGTACAATGTGATACAGAATGGTATAAAATCAGGAAACCCTATTGTTCTGAATTACCTGATCATAGGTACATTGGGGAGTTACAGTCAACACTGAGCCCCAGCCCCCCTTTTATATGTGTTGTGTGTTTCCTATTTAGGTTAATGTGTCTATAGTCAAGTAAAACAGGGTAAGATTATTCTGGATTTCCTGGATTATAATATACTGGATTGTGCCTGTCATCAAGTAGTCCAGAACACATGCATGATATACAATACAGTATACAAGAAATATAGTACAAACTGGTGCAATGCACTTGTATACTGTACTGTGTTATATGCTGCACCAATAACTTCTTCTGGTTTGCTGCTTCTGCCTATGCACAATATCACCTGAGTGCCAGATCTCCTCTGCCCTTCGGTCATATACTTTGTTATCCCCCACTGTGTCTCCTCCTTCACATTTGGGTGTAGAGCCCACAACCAGCTCTGGCATCACCCCCATTCTTTCTCCAGGCAGCTACAGCTAAAATGAATTAATGAGCAGAACTGTAATGCCCTGTACACACGGTTAGATTTTCCGACGGAAAAATGTGCGATCGGAGCTTGTTGTCAGAAATTATGACCGTGTGTGGGCTCCATCGGACTTTTTCCATCAGATTTTCCGACACACAAAGTTTGAGAGCAGGCTATAAAATTTTCCGACAACAAAATCCGATCACGTCAATTCCGAACGTGTGTGGACAATTCCGACGCACAAAGTGCCACGCATGCTCAGAATAAATTCCGAGACGGAACTGCTCGGTCTGGTAAAATTAGCGTTTGGAATGGATATAGCACTTTCGTCAGGCTGCAATGTTTTAAATTGTTTAATGCAGCGCACTCTGCTCTTCTTTATAATGCTAGAAGAATGAAGTAGTTTTGCTGCTCATATTCACACAGAGTTCCCACTAACTTCTTTCTTTATTATTTCTGTTGATTTCATCAATATAATATTTGTATTTGTCACATCTGATTAAAAAAAAATGTTTATTTTATTTTTTTTTGGTTTGTATTTTTTCAAGCCTGATGTTTTTATTTTTTTTTTTAACTCCAGAATATTTTTGGGGTGTGTTTTGCGTGTCAAGTTACCACAACACCATTATTATTGAGTATTATTTAATCTCAAGGAGGTTGCTTGGTGTTGGTGTCTCTTGTTAATTTCACATTGTATTTTTGAAATGTACCTGCCTCCTTACAAACAAACTGTCCTTTTAGAAGGAAAACACACATAGACAAGTATAATTGAAACAAAAATTCCTTTATTAAGGGGTCCTAACCAAACAAAGAGGAAGGCAACGCTGGAGAAACAGCAGAAATTGGCGAAGCCTTTGGCCCCCAGGGCACACATCAGTTATTTCCAGGCAAAATTGGTGGCCTGAGGAGTCCATATCTAAGGGAGTGCAATCTGGTCCAGAAGTCCAAGAGAATCATGAACAGCAGCAGATGACATGTATGTCACCAGGCTGTGGTCATACAAGAGCCTGCATCTTTTGTCAGACCAGACTGAACCCAGGGCCATCACTCTCTGGTCTTCCTTCCACGCTTCCTTCCACGCTGTGTCTGTGGTGGTGGAGTTGTGGCAGAAGGAGGAGGAGGATGGTCCAACTCACACAGGTGGGTATTGGGTGTGATTCCTCATCCCCTTAGTTAAGGTTTTATAAAGAACGTCCTCACACATGAGGCGTTGACCCTTCTGCATGTCCTTCAGTTTTGTGGCAGCCATGCAGGCAAAGGCCTTTTCAGGAGTGGGGAAGGCTCTGAGGGATGCAGAAGCCTCCTAAATCAGTCTGAGTGCTGAATCCTGCACGTTACTCCCCTTCCTGGGTCTTTTGTTTGGAAGGTGGAGGGGAGGGACCTGCGATTCGGTAAGGCTCCTACTGGGCCCGGCCTTCTCCTGGCTGCCACTTAGTCCCGCCTCCTCCTGGCTGCCCCTAACCCCTGCCTCCTCCTGGCTGCCACATTCCACAGCCTCCTCCTGTGTGCCACATTCCACAGCCTCCTCCTGGCTGAGGTCTTCCTGTGTATGAAAAAGGGACATAGTTTTAGTTTTTTCTTCATCAATCTCACACAATTTTCACTTCATGACTGTTGCAAATTGAATGTAAACAAATATAACAGACCATCATTCTGAGCCCAGCATTTTTCATTGTTGTCCCAATTATTTTTGCCCACTACTGTCTATTGATATGTAAAACACTTTATTAAATCAGCAATTAGTGATCAATAATAAAATCTAGTAAACATCATTTATTTATTGACCAGAAATCTGTAGAAGAATGCTATACCTGACTCCAGCTGGGCTCCTCCACTTCTTCCTGGCTGGAAGTCCCAGGTTGGACATCGGAAGCCTCAGCTGGGGTGGAGGATAGGGTGGAAGGAAGAGTGGAAGGAAGAGTGGAGAGGGATTCCCTGACTTCAGTCTGGTCTGACAGAAAACAAAGTCTCTCATAGTATCACAGCCTGGGGACATAAACGTCATCTGCTGCAGCTCCGGATCTCTGGGAATCTGTGACCTTTTTGCGCTCCCTAAGATATGTGCTCATCAGGCCACCAATTTTGGCTTTTAAATAGGGGATGGTTGCTGTGGGGACCACCAGCTTTACCAACTCCAGTAGTTTCTCCAGCGCTGCCTGCCTCTTGTTTATTATTATACTGCAGGTATTTGATCTGCCACAGACAGGGCAGCTCCCTGTATTTTGTCTATGAACAGGGGGAGGAAGTTTTGGTCATTGAAGCCATTTATTTTATCTGCAATACACAAGACAAACCCTAATGTCAGGCTAAAGTCTCCTAATCTTGTCCCAATATAGGCCTCAATCTAGAAGCAGTATAGGCCCAATTTTTAATCTTACCTTTGTTATCACGATCAGTACCTTCGATACTCCTTCCGCTCACAGATCGTACGTACTACATTACGCTTTATATACACTGCGCATGCGTGAAACTCCGCCCGCCCCCGACATTATTTCTAGTCCATTCCCCGCCCCTTCTCGTTCGGCGCAGTGGGGAAGAGCACATGGTGGAGACAGAGCAGGTGCATGCTAATTACAGCAACAAGGAGGAGGAGGAGGAAAGCCCGGAGCCAGAAACGTACCGATCCCGGAGGAGATTTAAGGCCTCAAATATGTCCTTTGGGGAGATGTTGGAGATGGTCGACATCCTGAAGAGGACCGACTATGACGGGAAGTATGGACCTTACCCCAACCCCAATGTCAGAAAGGCCTAGATCATGGCGAAAGTTGTCAAAAGTCTGCAGAAGAATTTTGGGGTACGGCGATCAAAGGATCAACTTAGGAAGTGGTGGTCGGACCTCAAATTAAGGGAGCACGAGCAGTACAGAAGGATCAGGAGAGTGCTGCAAAAAAGTAAGTAGTTGTGATGTGTTCCTATTCTTTTTTTTTCTAACGTTCGTGCTGCTCCATGTGCTTTTCCTTACTGTTGTACAGTTTAAAATGGCAACTTTCATGTTCATGGGCAATATTCATTCGTATGAAACAATGTTCGTTCGGCATAGAAAACACCATGTTTTGGACATATGCATTTGAATACATTTTTGCTAGCCTACTTCTCTTCAAAT
The DNA here is from genome assembly GCA_037952925.1 of Lithobates clamitans. Taxonomy (NCBI): domain Eukaryota; kingdom Metazoa; phylum Chordata; class Amphibia; order Anura; family Ranidae; genus Lithobates; species Lithobates clamitans. Next base: position 11,212,107 of record JBBGZY010000323.1, on the reverse strand, counting down.
AATTTTGTTGTCTAGATGGGTTGTTAACTAGAATGAAATGCAAACTAGATTCTGTGTAAGGAGAGGACACCAGGCAGCTGTTTACACATCTGGACTCTGGAGCACTAGTGTGGGACACCAGACCACCCATTTTATTAGGGGGCCCACACAGGTGCTCCAGTGGATACTATAGGGGTGTCTCCATCTGTGAAGCTTGTCCAAAACAGGTAAGTATTCAAGCTTAACAAAGTAAAAAAATATTTCGTCATCTTGCAACTCTGCCAAAAGAGACACTTCCAAGCACTGTTTCATATTCATATTTCTGGCATAAAATATCTGTGTGCCAAGTATACCTATTTTTTTTTTTACATAGGGGAGAAAAGACTCGGAGGACACCACTCATCCGAGGAGACAACAGACCCACCACCTCATGAGGAAGTGGAAATCCCCCAAAGCCAACAGGAGAAGGAAGGAAACGTGGTGGAAATTGTCACCACAACAGGTGAGTGTCTGCGACCACAGGCTCAGGTAAGAGATGGATGCCTGCATATTTATAATACATGGTGTTTTTGTTTCTATATTTTTAGGTGATCGTGATGTTGAGGATCCAGGTCATTTCACCAGCGAGAGTGCCCAGATCCTGATCGGGGAGATCATGGGGTGTAATGGGGACTTGGAAAACATCCAGAAAAACATCAATTATGTTCAAAACAAAATGAAGAACATCATTGATGTTTTAGGGAGAGTTTAAAACACCTCCAAATCCCTTACTTTTTTGTGCTTTTTTGAATCTAAAAATTATTCAAATTTTTTGACATATTATCGAAAAGCCAAATTTTGAAGATGCACACAGTGTGTTAACATGTGCTATCTGCCATCACAGGAGATCAATGTGTGCGTTTTGTGGGTGCAACCCCTTCCTCAATAATAAAGTAGGCTATGAAGGAAAAGGCGTCTGGATCAAAAAACTTGAAATACCAAGTACAAGTACCATCATCCCAAATATCTAATACAAAAACAAGGGGCAGGAGGTAGAGAGCGGCCGCAGTTAGCTGCTTCTGTCGGCCAGTATCTCAATACCCCATGCAAAGGAGGAACAACCCCTGGAGGGGGGGGGGGACTATTGCGGTACTAGGTAAAACCAAGTATTCGGTAAGGGAAAGTGAAAAAAGAGATAATAATGTAAAAAAATTCCATTTTAATAGAAAACATGATTAAAAGATTATAACAGTGTCACATACAGTTGTAATTAAAAACGGAAGCAGTAAATACAACCAATTGGATTACAACCCATAGTAATAATGGACACAAATAGAGCTGAATTCTCGACCGGTTTCGCGGTATTCACCGCTTCCTCAGGAGAGCACTATCTGTGGTACAACATACAATAATTGTAGTAAGTACATAACAAAAGGAGATACATAGCAAGATTATCGATGCAGCAAAATCATTAGACAGTACATTAAACAATTACATGCAATTTAGGTAGAAAAAGGATGAGCTCACCCGTTCAATACTTCTCTGTGGGTGTGTAAGGCCCCAAGTGGTTCCCCCTGTGGCGGACACAGGGGATAGCAAACAGCCTCTGAATAGATAAATTTTAGATGATAGAGTTATAATGGTAAGTAGACTAGGGAGTCAGTCAAGGGGAAAGATGGAATAAGGGGGTGCCAATAATGTGCCTCTACAGTTAAAACCAGTGTGCACGGAGAGAAATCAAGGAAAGAGTGAAAGTAGATGGCAGTGGGGAAAGGGTGAAGGGGAGGGAGAGAAAAGGGGGGGGGGACGGAAGGGGGGAGGGGAAAAGAGGAGGGGGAGGGCGGAGGGGGGGGAGGGCGGAAAGGGGGAAGGGAAGGGGGGGAAAAGGGAAGGGGAGGGGGGGGGGGGAAGCCACTACTTGAATGGTATACAAGGAAAACAGGTTAAAAGAGATTGCACATAAGGTAAATAACTAGCACTCACCCCTAAAGTACTAATAAGTTGTAGACGCATGGGCTGGAATGGGTGAAGACCATATACCAGGGGGTCATATAGCGAACAAAATGTAGTCGCCAGCCGCTGTTAGGTTGACAGTAAGGGCCCCCGGGTGGGCTAAGGGATATTAGTATATGTGGAGAGGGGTCACGACGACCGCTGTAATAAAGATTGTAATACAATTATCATATCGCAGGAGTCATATGGGAAATTAATCCGCCAGTCAAGAAAAACCCACTAGCTAGGGTAAATTGCAAGTTAGAAACAGTGTAAAGTGACAGGAGTGTCAATGAGGTAATCTGGTATAGCAAAAGGTACACATACAGAAGGCGTTGTATGAACAGATTATATGCAAAGATATGAGAAACAGCAGGAGTACAGACGGGAGGAAAGATCTGCCTGAGAGCAGGGAGAGTAACGGAGGAGGGGGGGGGGAAGGGGGGGCGGCAGCACTTACCCACAGCGGTGGTCCTCAATGGCACAGCATCAGGAAGCTGTAGGCTCACATAGCGGCCGTGAATGGCCGCTATAAGAGCACCCCAACCCGGAAGTCAGGGACGCCGCGAGGGGCGGTCCCTGACGTCACCGGATCTGTTCGCCCACACTGCGCAGGTGCAGTGCTGGGTGCTACTGCGCAAGCGCGCGCTCATGTCAAGGGGAATCAAGTTCCCGGACATAGAGACGCAAGCAGCTCTAAGGCTGCCAGGGCGAGCATGTGTCCGCCACAGAGAGAAACTCGAGGCGGAACAGAGCCACAAGAGTCTAATCACGGGGAAGGTCATCCTTGTACAGCAAACAAAGTACAACAGAATACAACATAATAAACATAGGCAAGAAGAACGGTGTATCATATTGTATGTAAGCAGCAGAGAGTCAGTAGCAGCAACATAGGGGATTCACTTAAGATAGAGAGGTATCATAGAAAGTATTAAGACCCAAGGAGGGGGGAGAAGGAACGGGGAGGGAGGGGGAAAAAAAGGGGGGAAGAAGGGGGAAAAGGAAGGAATGGGGAACATGGGTGAGGTAGGGCAGGGAGGAAAAGGGAGGGGAGGGGCGGGGGGTGATGGGAAGGGGAGAGAAGGAGAAGGTGGGGGGGGAAAGAAAAGAAGGGTAAGGAAGAGGAAAGGGAGGGGGAAAAAGGGGGACGAGGGAAGGAGGAAAGGGGGGAAAAAAAAAGGGGGAGGGGGGGAAGGGAAAGGAAGGGGAGAGGGGGAGAAAGGGGGGGCGGGAAAAAGGGGAAACAAGACCAACTAGGGACCTCATAGGAAGGCCCTATAGGACACTGATTCATTTAGGCCAGGGGGAATGGTGGCGTTGAGTCGCTCAATCCACAGGGATTCTCTCTGGAGTATCGAGCGATCCCAATCGCCACCCCTAGGATTGGGTTGGACAACCTCCAGCACTAGAAATTTAACCACGGAGTTGTCGAATCTATGATGTAGGCCAATGTGTCGGCCGATAGTTGTCAATTTGTCATTTTCTGAGTCATATAAGTGGTCACCGATTCGCTGCCTAAGTTCCCTAATTGTTTTGCCCACGTAGAAGGCTTTGCATACGCAGTTCATGAGGTAGACCACCCCTTTTGTACTGCAGTACAAGAGTACAGCTGAGAGGAAGGGGTTGCACCCCCAAAACATGTCCCTTGTTTCCCCGTGATGGCAGCTAGCACATTCGGCAATTTGTGTGCATCTTCAAAATTTGGCTTTTCCAGGGGTGACTTCACCCCATCTGCTGAACGCAATATCAAACACAGTTTATAAATACTCATGCCTGGTATTGCCTTCAATTTCAAACTACGTTGAACTTTGTAAGTTCCAGATTTGTGTATTTCTTGTTGCTTTTAAACATGCCTGTTTTACCTTAAATGGACATTTCTACTTTTATTAATGTGACCCAAAAAATTGTTATACAACAAACATGTTGGTTTGTCTTAAAAACCTTTTATAAATGCACATGTGATTGTGCTTGTATTAAAAAGATTGATAATCAAGAATGCGTGGCTTCTTCATTCAATGCTCCAAAACTTTTGTTGTGGTAAAATTGTGGTTTTCTGTAACAATGGGGGTTATTTCCTAAGGGCAAATCCACTTTGCACTACAAGTGCCATTTCAGTGCAGTCTCAAGTGCACTTGTAGTGCAAAGTGTCTTTGCCTTTAATAAATAACCCCCAACAGTGCTTTCTAATGTTACACAATCACGCCATTTTCAGGACTACCCACATTTCAGTCAGGGTCAGCTAAAAGAAACACAAGCAGTTAATGTCAGCAAATATTTTAGTAGTTCAAATTATTTTTTTATTTAAAAAATGTCTCAGACATTGTCTGGCATATTGATGGCCCCCTACCCTCAAAGTATTCAAGGTATCTTAGACGGATCTCGCGGGCACTCAAGGGAGGCAAGCCAGGACGGCCAGCTTCAAGCGCCGTCAGGGTTGGTTCATTTACATGAATTCCGGATTCAGGCCCAACTGAGCCAGCATAGTTTGCAGAATTTCTCCTTAAAAAATTGTGTAGAGCACAGCAAGCCAGGATGATATGATTGAGTTTATACCTCGCCATATGTATGGGTGTAAGAAATAGGCGGAACCGGCTGGCCATGATTCCAAACATGTTCTCCACCACTCTTTTGGCTCTGGCCAGACGGTAATTAAAAACCCTCTGGTCCGGGGTGAGGGTTCTCATAGGGAATGGCCGCATAAGATGGTCCCCCAGAGCAAACGCTTCATCCGACATCCGAAGACAAATGGGAGTAATTCCACATTGTCTTCTGGAGGTGGCAAGTCCAAGCTGCCATTCTGGAGACGCCTGTAGAACTCCGTCTGGGCAATGACTCCACCATCTGACATCTGGCCTTTCTTCCCCACGTTCACATACAGGAACGAGTAAGTAGCTGACACCACCGCCAACATCACAATACTATTGAACCCCTTATAGTTCTAATAGTATGACCCCGAGTTGGGTGATGGGGCGATGTGGATGTGTTTCCCATCAATTACCCCTCCGCAGTTAGGAAAGTCCCACCGCTGGGCAAAGTGGGAGGCCACAGTGTGCCATTCCTGTGACGTGGAAGGAAACAGTGGAGTCAAACCAGAAAAATAAATTAATCATTTTGCACATCAACATGGAAAGCAGATTAGACACAAACATTCTTGGCCATCATGAGTATAACATTTATTTTAGGGAGTATTTAAAGACAAAGGTATAATGGTCCACCTATCAGATTCCTCCTCCCCCCCTCTCATGGGCCATTTGTAAAATTTTATGGGGGGGGATGTTTTGGACAGGTAACACTCTCCACTTCATTGAGAGATGAATGCCTAAATAATGTGGATTACTTTGGTCAGCCCCTCCTTACTTTACACTATTGGCAGCCCACTGGACAGGTAAGAAGTGTCATAATACAAAGAGATAAATACACACTGTATACATTTTAGCACATTTTTACATTGTGATACTACCTATCAAGATAATAATAGGATACAAAAACTTTAAACATTAACATTTGAAAGTATTCAGGCAGGCCCTTGCACTAGTCAGCAGATAGAGGATTGGTATCAGCTGAGTCCGAAGTGATGGCTTGCCTCATGCAGGTATCCTGCCTGCTGATATAGGGGGTCAGCAAAGCCAACAAACGGTGAAATACGGGGTCCGTCATCCGGAGAAAGCTCCTGAAATCATCAGGATTATTCTCACGGATCTCACGGAGCAAAGGCATATGACAGAACTGGTCACGCTGAAGCAACCAATTCTTGGTCCATGAACTCCTCCCCACCCAGTTCATGGACTGGGCTTGTGTCAAGGTAAGGACCCCAACACTAAGCCCCCGCACAGCACGAACTCTATGAGGAGTACGTATACGCAACATGGCTAGAAAACGGTTGGCTGCTCAGAACGCAGTAACAGAACGCACTGAAGAACAGCAAGGCCTGTGAAGAGCGACCTGAAAATCAGTAACGAACAAACACAAAACACAATGACAAGTCAATTGTACTCGCTGCACACACTGAAGACCAGATACAAACCCACAAGCACAAACTGAACAGGAGAAAACAATATGAAAACCACGAGTCTGAAAAAGCGTCAATCATCTCTCACCAAACTTTTCCTAACGCGAGATTAGCAAAAGGAGCCCAAAGGGTGCCGCACTTGGTTCTGAACTACCCTTTTATAGTCTCATTGTACGTGTTGTAAGTGACCACGCTCTTGGCGATCGGAAATTCCGACAACTTTGTGCGACCATTTGTATGCAAAACAAGTTTGAGCCAACATCCATCGGAAAAAATCCATGGATTTTGTTGTCGGAATGTCCGATCAATGTCCGATCGTGTGTACGGAGCATTATGGACTACAAGTTCCAGCATTGTTCATTTGCTTTTTTTGGTAACAGGAAGGGGGAATTTCTTGTATTACAAATATTCTTGTGCTGACAGCTCCCCTTGTTATGCTATGGTGAATGACAGTATTGGTCTCCAGAGTGACCCTACTGCCAGAAACTAGAGCTGTCACTCATAACTAATTATAGGTCTCCTTGTTAGTTATGTGGTCAGACAGTAGTTTGGGGGGTGTGGGGGTGGGGGCAGAGTAGGGTAATGTCCAACCACAATACTAAGTAACCACAATGGAAATAAAATAGTATCAAGTGTGATGTGCACTGAAAGTCTATGGCAGCTGTAGATAAACATTCAAATGGTGGCAGCGCCTATGTGGGTGGACGTACAATGTCACTGTAAGGGATACAGAGTATAGGTATCCAAGGGCAGCAGGTATGATTATTTCAGTGTAGATGTACTTAGAAAACTGGAATCAGACTGAGAACGATTAAAATAAAGTTTATTAATGTACACAGCACCTATCAAAAACCAACAAACCATAAGCAAAGCAAAAGTGAAAAATAAACATGACAATGAAGTAAAACCAAACCAACAACCTAGCTATAATATACTATATACAAATGGAGGGAAGTATGGGCATGACCAGGACTGGGACTGAGAAAAAGAGGAGCAGAGATGGGGTAATAGGATACAGAGTACTAGATGTAAGGTACAGGAAAGCAGTAATGGGCAGGTATATAGCTAACAGTCAAAACACTAAAGCACTGTAAATCAAGGCAGGGAACTTATGCCTTCCCAGCTGGGAGACACCTGCTAGTGGCTACTGCAACTGTGCCCTTCAGCTTTTGAACAATATTCTCATTGCACGTTTTTTTCTAAAACTGGTTGTAAATGTATGTGGCTGCTGCAGAGACCACCGGTTGAGAACGAAGATATTCAAAGTGAAAAGTATGTCACCAGCACACTGAGGTTCTCCAGAATGTTCAAAGCAGTATTAAGTGATCACATCATAGTAACAGAAGTGACATTTTGAAGCCACACAGGACACTTTCATCAGACACGTGGCAGGCTCCTGCGTGGTTCTGATACATTCCCACTGTTAACTATGATGGGATTGCTATATAAAGCTTTAGACACAGTCTGCATATTTTCATTGCGACATAGTTTTTGCTTCAGCTCTGGGAACCACAGTGCCACCAGCAGATGATCCAGGTCCTAACAGTTTCCCACTCTTAACCACTTGCTGACCGTGCTATAGCCGAATGCTAGCTACAGCGCAGCTGGCCAGTTCTGGGAGGGTGTCATATGGAGTCCTCCCGTGATTGCATCCCTGCACGCCTGCTGTGGTGCGCGGGTGGCGTGCTCTGTAATCACTGTGTCCTCGAGACACAGCTGTTCACAAATCAGGGTAAAGAGCCAATCAGTAGCTCTTTACCACATGATCAGCTATATCCAATGTTCAATTCAATTACAAAAGCTGGCTATTGGCATTCCTTTCCTCGCGCTGTCAGCGAGAGGAAAGGAAAGCCAATAAATGGCTTCTGTGAAAGGGAAATGATCAGTGTCCAGATTATCAGTGCAGTCCTAACAGTACCCACCAGTGCTGCCAATCAGTGCCCACCAGTGCTGCCAATCAGTGCCCACCAGTGCTGCCAATCAGTGCCCACCAGTGCTGCCAATCAATGCCCACCAGTGCTGCCAATCAGTGCCCACCAGTGCTGCCAATCAGTGCCCACCAGTGCTGCCAATCAGTGCCCAACAGTGCTGCCAATCAGTGTCCATCGGTGCCTGCTCATCAGTGTATCAGTGCAGCCTCATCAGTACAGCCTCATCAGTGAAGGAGAAAAAGTACCTGTTTATTTAGGGAAAAATAAAAACCCAGAAGAAAGCTCTATTTGTGTGAAAAAAAATAAAAATTTCATATAGGTCCAGTATTGCATGACCACGCAATTGTCATTTAAAGTGTGACAGTGCTGAAAGCTGAAAATTGTCCTGGGCAGGAAGGGGGTACAAGTGTCCAGTAGGCAAGTTTTTTAAGGAATGACCTCTGGACATGCCACTCGGTCTTGAACATAATAGTCCAGGTCTCTTGCACTGTAAAAGGCAAAAAAGATAAGCTCTCCCATCGGCCATATCTGTAGACTTTCCCAATTTCCTAAGTTTATAGTCCTTCAGCCCACAGGTACAAGGTAAAGGATAAGGCAGGGTACAGGATAATCAGAGAGCAGTTATATGGCTAATGCCGCGTACACACGAACGGACTTTACGGCATACTTGGTCTGGCGTACCAGATTTCGTCTGACAATTCGATCGTGTGTGGGCTCCAGCAGACTTTGTTTTATCAAACGTTTGATGGACTTAGATTTGAAACATATTTCAAATCTATCCGACGGACTCGAGTCCGGTCGAAAAGCCCGCTCGTCTGTATTCTAGTCCGACGGACAAAAACCGAGTCTAGGGCAGCTATTGGCTACTGGCTATGAACTTCCTTGTTTTAGTCCGGTCCTACGTCATCACGTACGCATCCATCGGACTTTGGTTGATCATGTGTAAGCAAGTGCGTTCATTCGGAAAGTCCATTGTAAAGTCCGTCGAAAAGTCCGCCGGGCAAAGTACGCCGTAAAGTCCGGTCGTGTGTACGCGGCATAACAGGCAAAACACTGATGCAAATTAAGGCATGGGTTATATACCTTGATGGCCTCTGCAACCTTCAGGTCTGGGAACCACAATGCCACCAGTAGGTGATCCAGGTACTGCCCTGGGGGATATGAATCAATAAAAAAAAGTTTGTAAAAAACATCATTGCTAAATGAGCAGTGATTTACCGATGCTTAAAGTGATTTAATAAAAATGAAAGATTCCTTTAAATATAGTGTCTGGGGGGTCCTCTTAGTCTGCATGTAAAGTGGTGCATTTGTATCTTGTATAGAACCTGCTGCAGCAAAAATTAAATTTATATAAGGCAAAAAAAAATTTTTCTGCAAGCTTTCTTCATTTTATAAACAACGGCAGGAAAGCCAATCTGCATGATGAGGCCACAATTTAGTGCACTCGGAACAAGATTTGTTTTTTGGGATAAATTCTGGTGTCTGTTCTGCAGACTTTGGATAGAAGTAGCGGGTGTGGAAAATTTAGGATTTGGGCTTCACACCATATCCCTTTAGAGGTAATCTTGATGAAAGCTAGAATTGGCCTTGCTGTCAAAAATTTAAATGATATGCACCTGTCAAACGTGCGTGTTAAAATTGGTCATTGGGTGTTAACTGTGCCCACAAAACCTATACCGAAAATTTTCTTCATGATAAAATCAACACTCACAAAGCTAGGTAGCCTAGACAGTCTTGCACAGATTCCACATCCCAAAAACACTTAATCAGCAACATCGGCATCAGGGGCTTGATACAATGCCTTGAAAAAGTATTCAAACTACTACTTTTCCACATTTAGTCATGTTACAACCAAAAACTTAATTGTATTTTTTGGGGATTTTATGTGATAGACCTACACAAAGTGACACATAATTGTGAAGTGGAAGGAAAATGATAAATGGTTTTCAAAATAATTTACAAATAAATATCTGAAAAGTGTGGCATGCATTTGTATTCAGCCCCCTTTACTCTGATAACCCTAACTAAAATCTAGTGGAACCAATTGCCTTCAGAAGTCACCTAATTAGTAAATAAAGTCCACCTATGTGTAATTTCAGAGGTTTGTTAGAAAATCTTTGTGAACAAACAGCATCATGAAGACCAAGGAACCCACCAGACAGGTCAGGGATAAAGTTGTGGAGAAGTTTAAAGCAGGGTTACGTTATAAAAAAATCCCAAGCTTTGAACATTTCACGGAGCACTGTTCAATCCATAATCCAAAAATGGAAAGAGTATGGCACAACTACCAACCTACCAAGACATGGCCGTCCACTAGGGATGATCCGAACACCCCTCGGTTTGGTTTGCACCAGAACATCCGAACATGCAAAAAAGTTTGTTCGAACACGCGAACACTGTCAAAGTGTATGGGACACAAATGTGAAAAATCTAAGGTGCTAATTTTAAAGGCTTATATGCAAGTTTTTGCCCTAAAAAGTGTTTGGGGATACGGGTCCTGTCCCAGGGGACATGTATCAATGCAAAAAAAAAAGTCTTAAAAAAATGGCCGTTTCTTCGGGAGCAGTGATTTTAAGATTGCTTAAAGTAAAACAATAAAAATGAAATATTCCTTTAAATATCGTTCCTGGGGGGTGTCTATAGTATGCCTGTAAAGTGGCGCAGTTTTCCCATGTTTAGAACAATACCACAGCAAAATGACATTTCTAAAGGAAAAAAAGTAATTTAAAACTGCTTGCGGCTGTAATGTATTGTCGGGTCCGGGCAATATACATGAAAATCATTGAGAAAAATGGCATTGGTCCCCCCAGCCCATTACAAGGATCTTTGGGTCTGGTATGTATATTAAGGGGAACACCCCACCCAAATTTAAAAAAAATGGCTTAGGCTAAGGGGCTCCCCTCAGGCACTATATATTCTAAACAGAAGTATATATATACTATAAGGTCTGCCTAAATACTCTGCAAAAAATTGGGCCTTAAGTGTTGGAGGTGCCAGAACACTGTAACCCCTGACAGTTATGCTTGTTGGGTGCAGGAACAGGCGCTGCTATTAAATATTATATCAAGACTTGTAATTACATGCTCCTGTTAACCAGGGGCAGAAAAATTGGGCCTTAGGCAGTGGTGGTGGTCCCCTAAACCAAAAATTTTTTTGGAAGCTAGCATCAAGATTGAGGAGGAATAGGATTGTCACTCAGCATAGGCAGTCTTCAAGGGAACCCACATCCACAGAAAAATCAGTTACATCAGCATCAGGTGCTTGATAGCTGCTGCTGATCCAAGACTGACTCATTTTTATGAATGTGGCGCACTCTACGATCCGCTACAAACTCTCCAGCAGCACTGAATGTGCATTCAGAAATAACGCTGGATGCAGGACAGGACAGTAGCTCAGTTGCATATTGAGCAAGTTCTGGCCAATGGTCCATCCTCAAGACTCAGTAACCCAGTGGATGGTCTGTTGGAAATGTCTCCAAGTCTGCTTTTGACCCAGGATATTCCTGCACCATGTAATGAAGACGCTGGAGATGGTTGCTTGAACCGATCAGACCTTGGCGCTGAGGACTAAAAAATTGTCTAAAGGCATCGGTCAGCCAGCCACCTTCTCCATTGCTCTTCCTCTGACTGACTGAAGCCTCAGCAACACGTTGTCCAGCACCAGGAAATTGTAACCTCCCAGGGTCTGAAAGTTATGTGAGCACGAACCCAAGTTTAATTGCTAGCACCACATCCCAAGAAAAATTGTGTTTAGAACCAAAAAGAGTGGGGATTTTTAAGGTGCAAGTTGAATAAGTTTCAAATATTTTTGTATAAAAAGACTTTTACTTTATTAAGAAAATACAATAAAATATTTTTTCACATCAAAATATAAAAAAGGAGATTTATATATGGAAGTGCCACATGTATTTAATTGCAGATGCAGTAACACAGCATAAGCGATGTACTTCCCAACATGTTTTGCCCATCCGTCGGGCTTCCTCAGGGGATGCTGGTCACATGCAGAGTACACTGCCTACTAGCGAAATACATATGACAATGGTTGTATATTAGAACACAAGATAAATACAGAGAATATGAATTCATTTGCTTAAATTACATGCATGTGCATCTTAGCTGTCATAATGCGATTGCCTACCTGTATCTCCTAGAAGGGGGGGGAAAAGGGGGAGAGCGGGGTAGGTCTCCCTGGATAGAAAAATGCTACCGCCGTACCAAGGGAGCCCTGCGCTGAAGGTGAGCGTAGATGGTACAAAAAGGCCAGCTAAAATATATAAAAGGAAATGATAATGTCCTAATGTGTGAGGGTAAGCTGGAAATAACCTTCACATCATCATGGCACACAATGAATAATAGGGGTTAACACTCACAGGGGCTGATACGGCAGCTGGCTTAATGCCAGGGACCACACACCTCTAAGGATACAGATCACTTTAAAGGAATGCCTGAATAAAGCACAAAACATACTATGTAATACCTGCTGCTCAGTGTCAGCAGTAAAGAGGACAATGTCCTTCAGTATAAGCATCAAGTGGCACAGAGCGGTAACAAGCATGATGAATTTAACACAAAAAAAAGCTACTTATGTAAATACCTGAGTGGAGAGATTGAAGTGCATGGGTCCCTTGGTTCCTGCAGCATGAACTGACTGCTAACAGCGGCTTTAAATACCATCCATCCAGTACTGATACCGGAAGCCGACCATGGACTGGGCATAGTCATGGCTGCTTACTCCCCAGTCTGCTGCTGGGTCCTAAGGTCCAGAAGGCACGACAAGATGGGGAGCTCCCTCTGGTGGTAAACGGGGGAAATCTCACGTCTCTAGAGACAATATGAGATAAAGAGGCCAGGACAGCAGACATATGTCAGCACAGTGAATCTGGTGCCCTGCTGAAGGGACAGGAACACCATGGGTGTCCATACGGTCACCCAAAAATGCGCATGAGAGCCAAGGTGGGCGACAGCATCCCCCCCATGAAAAGGATGACATGGCGAACCGATAATAAGATGTGACTGGACCCCGGAAGGCAGTGCATAAGACAGGAAGATGCACATTCATTTACAAAAGAGAAAAAAATGTTTTTCATATATATATCAAATACAATCAAGGAAGAACACAATAACTCGAAAAATTAATAGAATAAGACAGACAGAATCACAAACTGTTAAAAATGACTACAATTATGAAAATTAGGGCTGCATATATTCCAACTTCACCATAATTATCATTGAGCATGATAGCTTTACCAATACTCTTACTCTTAAAGACGTTTTAACACAGTCCAAAATATCAAATTTATTTATTTTGGGCCAAATTATAACTAAGGGGGATGGATGGTGAGGGGAAGGTTATTGATGACCATAGGTATGACAAAGACTAGGAAATAGGGAGAAGGGGAGAAAAGAAAAGGGGTGGAGGGGGGAGGGGAAAGGGGGGGGAAGGAAGGGAAGAAAGAAAAAGCAGGAACAAGAAGCCAGGGGCATATACTGAGAATACTATAGCTGAGCATTTCATTCAACCCTGGATAGGTTGTAGCTTTCAACAAATATATCCAGCGTGACTCTAGTTGTAAGAGTTTTTGGTCATTGCTCCCCCCTCTACCATCGGGGGGGATATGTTCAAGGGCCATAAACTTGATTGTGTCTAAACTAAACCCATGAAATAGTCCAACATGGCGGCCCATTGGTGTTTCCATCCTACGTTTTTTAATAAGAGAGATATGGTCGTTGATTCTCTTATGGAATGGGCGTTTTGTTTTCCCAATATAAAAACAATTGCATATACACTGCATAAGATAGATGACACCTACAGTCTGGCATGTTACTCTAGGGTCTGGAAATGCATTGCACATTCATGGCCCCCTGGAGATGTTTCATCCTCTGCTCCCTCTGTGAAGGCAGAATGAATTCTGCAACCTTACTCTTGTAACGTGGATCAAGAAAGGTTGCCAGCCAGTTTTGATCCCTCTCCTTGATACCACAAAGCCTAGGGTCCTTTCGCAGGCTTTGCAGAATCAGAGAGGCCATGCAGCGTAAGTTTGCAGACGCATTCGATTGTGAGTCCTCTGGGTCACTGAGGATGATGTTGTCAGGAACTACCTCCTCCTAACCACATACAACTCCTTGGGTTTCTGGGGACTGAAAACCATCCCTTGAAGACTGCTGCTGAGTGTTATCCTCTACATCCATGCTGACACAATCCTCCTCCTCTTTTTCCTGTGTGTTTGGCGGGCCCACGGGAATGCTATCTGGATAAAGGGGGCCTTGAGAGGTAAGGAAGTCCTCCTCTTCCTCCTGCTGTTCTGCCTCAAGTGCCCTGTCCATTATTCCATGAAGCGCGTGCTCCAACAGGAAGACAAGAGGGACAGTATCACTGATGCATGCATTGTTGCTGCTCACCATCCTCGTGGCCTCCTCAAATGGTGACAGGACAGTGCATGCATCCTTGATCAGTAGCCACTGGTGTGGCGAAAAAAAGCCAAGCTCCCCTGACCCTGTCCTGGTGCCATACTCACAAGGTACTCATTGATGGCCCTCTGCTGCTAGTGCAGCCACTGCAGCATTGCCAAAATTGAGTTCCACCTGGTGGGCATGTCACAAATGAGGCGGTTGGTGGGCAGGTTGCATTCCCTTTGAATGCCAGCCAGCCGAGCACTGGCATTGTATAACCGTCGTAAATGACCACAGACTTTTCTGGCCTGCCTCAGGAGATCCTGTAAGCCTGGGTACTTGCTCAAGAACCCCTGCACCACCAAATTTAGGACATGTGCCAAACATGGGTCAAGTGTCCCTGTCGGAGGGCGGAGAGAAGGGGTTGGTGCCACTGTCGCATACAACCATTCCTGGCTAAAGCTGATGTGGCGTCAACCACCTCTGAGCCTGTCCCTGCCGAGCTGACAGAATCTCTGCCCCAGTGTGGCTCCTGTCCCCTAAGCAGACCAACTAAAGCACCGCATGGCATCTTTTTGCCTGATTGCTTGCGTAGGCCCTTGACCGCTTACAGAACACCACTGGTTCAGAGGAGAAATCAGAAGAAGCCATAGAGGAAGAAGAAGGAGGGGGTGGAGGAGAGAGCTGTGGCAGAATGACCACTAGCATTTTGGAGGCGTGGTGGCGGAACAACAATACTGAACCCTCATCTGCATCCTTCCCAGCTGCCAGCAGAGTTACCCAGTGCACCATGAAGGAAAGGTAATGTCCCTGCCCATGCCTGCTGGACCATGAGTCAGTGGTAATATGCATCTTACTGGTGACCACCCTGTCCAACGAGGCCAAAACATTGCCTTCCACATGCCAGTAGAGAGCCGGAATGGCCTTCTGTGAAAAGAAATGGCATTTTGAAACCTGCCACTGAGGTACAGCACATTCCACAAATTCACAGAAAGGGGCAGAGTCTACCAGCTGAAAAGGTAGCAGTTGCAGTGCTAGCAATTTGGCCAAGCTAGCATTCATACGCTGAGCATGTGGATGGCTGAGACCAAATTTTTTTCTGGTTTATCAACTGGGGTAGGGAAATTTGCCTGCTAAAATCAGATAGAGGTGTACTGATAGCAGATTGGCTGCAAGTACTTGGGACACCTATTGCTATACCTTCATTCCTCTCAGTGCAGATTTTTGAAAGGACTGGAGGTATAGTGGGGTTGGAGATCCCAGATGAGGAGCAAGGAGAAGTCTGCCTTGTCCTTTGCTGTTGCCAACGGACTGCATGGGAGTTCGTCATAAGTCTGGTCAAGCATGTGGTGCCCAAGCAGCTGCTGTTCTGGCCACGCTTGATCCGCTTCAGACATAGGTTGCAAACAGCAACGGTGTGATCTGCTGCACACATGTCAAAAAAGGCCCACACCAAGGAACTTTTCAAAATCAGCGGGGAGTCGGCAGCACTCTGCACCTACGGAGCTCTGCGGTGTGATGCAGTAGGGTGGCTGCCCTTAAGCTGCCTCTAGAGGACGAGGACATCCTGCCTAGTTGGAGTTGTGCCTCCTCCTCCGTCTCTCTTGTGCGCGTGTGCTCCTGGCGTGCGCCACTACTTTGCGCATCATGGATGTGCTGTGTGTGTGGCGTGCGTCTGGGCATGGCAGATGCGCTGTGCATGCTGCTGGTCATGCGGGAGCACACATGCACTCAGTCCAATGCCAGGTTAGGCTTTATAAGGAGCTCCTGGCGTGCGCTGGGACAACACAGGGCAATACTTGGGCACGTGAGTCTGGAGGTTTTTGGACACAGTTGCGATAGGTTAAACGCTGGTTACAGCTTGTGGGGAGTATTTTTTCCTTGTATGTAAGCATTGTCTACCAGAAAATGAGGTACAGGGAGCAGGGCAAACATAGGGGTAAGAATACCTTCCTTGAAAACAGGAGACCAGCCCCATGCTGATGCAGCCTCAGTCTCCCCTGAAAGACCTGCGGCATCCGGCCTGGCTGAGCCATTGCACTTGTCAGGCATAGTGGCCACCACCAATATTCCTGCCTCGGCTTATGTTACAAAGGATGATTTGGCATCTGCCTTAGCAGGCCTTGAAGGCAAAATAGCTGGTATGATTGCTTCTGTAACACAGGGAGGGAGGAAGCGTAATAGATCTCCATCCCCTGAGCCCGGGCCAAGTGGAGAATCACTAGAGCACCAGGACTCTTATAGCCAGATGGGTCCAGGTGATCTGGAACCAGAGTGGGCAGAGGATTTGGAGGAGGTGGCCATAAAAGATCGGGAGGAAGGATAGGCTGAAGAATCCTTAGTTGAGGACTCAGGTTCAGAGGAGCCAATTTCAGCCTCCCATTCCCAGAAATTGTTTATCCAATCTCTGACTGAGATGGTACGAGTTGGGTTTAAGTTACCCCCGGTTCAGGAATATGGACTCTTCTGTTCTACTTTGGGATCCTTGTGACCTCAGCAAGGTTCTCAAGCGTTCCCTTTGCATCCATTATTGGAGCAGGTGATTTACGCAAACTGGGATCATCCTGACAGGATATACTTACCTCCAAAAAGGTTTTCTATATTATATCCTATGGAGGAAAAGTTCAGGAAGAGATGGGGTACACCTTTGGTGGACGCCGCCATTTCTTCAGTGAATAAGAGTTTAACCTGCCCAGTGGATAATGCCCAGGTATTTAAGGTTTAGGCCGATAAAAAGCTAGAGTCCTTATTAAAAGCCTCTTTTGCGGTGGCTGGTGCAGCAGTTCAGCCAACAGTTGCAGCTATTGGGATTTGCCAATCCCTAAAAGATCATTTTAAAAGGTTAATAAAAAACCTGCCTTGTCAGGAGGAACCTACCGAGGAATTGTCGGAGCTTCCTCGTGCTTTATGTTTTGCAGTAGACGCATTGAAAGACTCAATCCAGCAGATGTCTCGTTTTGCGTTACTGTCTATACATATGCTCAGGGTTTTGTGGCTAAAGAAGTGGTCTGCTGAGATTCCATGCAAGAGGCTACTTGCAGCTTTTCCATTCCATGGAGAATGCTTGTTTGGCGAAGATCTGGATAAATATATCCAAAAGATCTCTGGAGGAAAGAGTGCCCTTCTCCCTACTAAAAGGAGAGGTGAGCAACCCTCTTATAAAATTCCCAATGCTCCAGGACCTAGTGCTTCTTCCCCCAAGCGGTATCGACGGCCTCAGCGGTCAGAGGAAGCCCTGGAACCAAAATCCGGCCAAGTCGAACTCCAAGTCAACCTTGTGAATGGATGCCCCAGCTCTCACGGGTGGGGGGCAGGCTTTGGCTGTTTTTGGATGCATGGGAAGATCTAGTCCAAGACAGATGGGTCATTTCCACTATAACGCAGGGTTACAAAATAGAGTTCCGGGAAATTCCTCCAAACCGTTTTTTGTGCTCAAGGGTCCCGTCGGATCCAGAGAAAAAGAAATGCCTAGTCCTAGCCTTACAGCATCTGCTGAAGCAGGGGGTAATTGTCAAAGTTCCGCACGAAGAAAGATTTAAGGGGTTTTACTCAAACCTTTTTACTGCGCCGAAACCAAATGGGGAAGTAAGGCCCATTTTGGACCTCAAGGCTCTCAACCTCTTTGTAAACGTCCGGTCCTTCCGTATGGAGTCTGTTCGTTCAATAATAAAATCTCTGAGAAAAGGAGATTATTTAGCGTCCATAGATATCAAGGACGCATACCTTCATGTACCAATCTTTGGTCCACATCAAAGGTTTCTGCGTTTCTCAGTAGAGGGCCATCATTTTCAATTTGTGGCACTGCCATTCCGTCTAGCCACGGCCCCCAGGGCTTTCACAAAGATTCTGGCTCCGGTGTTGGCATCCCTAAGGTCCCAGAAGATCTCCGTGGTAGGATATCTGGACGGTCTTCTCCTGAGGGATTGCTCTTGCCCCATTCTGATCCAAAACGTGTCAAGAACAGTGCGGGTTTTACAACGCCTCGGTTGGATTCTAAATGTGGACAAGTCAGCCCTTTGTCCAACCCAGGCCTTGGTATATCTGGGTCTGGTCTTGGACACCGCCCAAAAAAGGGTGTTTTTACCCCCCTTAAAGGTCGTTTCCATAGTGGAACTCGTCCAAAAGGTGAAAAAAGAACCAAGGCCTTTCAATTCGGCTGTGCATGAGGTTGCTGGGCAAAATGGTGTCATCCTTTAACGCAATTCCATATTCACAGTTCCACTCCAGGGTGTTCCAGCACAGTATTCTGGAAGCCTGGGACAGGTCTGCTTGAACCTTAGATCATCCTATGGTTCTATCCCCACAGGTACAATGGAGCCTCTCTTGGTGGTTAAAAACCAGCAATTTGAGAAAAGGAAAATCTTTTCCACCAGCAGCCTGTAGAGTAGTAACTACAGACGCCAGTCATCTCGGCTGAGGAGCAGTCCTGGAAGAGGCGTCTGACCAGGGAATATGGTCCCAGGCAGAAAGGACCTTGCCCATCAATCTATTACAGACTCGTCTGGCTCTGCGCTTCTGGACGTCCAGGTTACGGAGTCTCCTTGTCCGAGTCCAGTCCAACAACTCCGCGGTAGTGGCATATATCAACCACGAGGGAGGTACCAGAAGTCGGGCAGCCCAAAGAGAAGTAAATTACATATTGACTTGGGCAGAAAAGCATGTGCCATTTCTTTCAGCAGTGTTTATACTGGCAATTGGCAGGCAGACTTCCTAAGTCACCAGAAATTGTTGCCAGGGGAATGATCCCTGCATCTTGAGGTTTTTCTACAGTTCTGTCAACACTAGGGGACCCCAGATGTGGATCTGCTAGCATCCAGATTCAATGCCAAGCTGTAAGTTTGTATCCAGGACCAAGGATCCGCTTGCTGTCAGGATAGAGGCATTAGTAGTTCCTTGGGATCAGTATTCTCTGATATATGCCTTCCCTCCGATCCAAATTCTGCCGCACTTACTACGCAGGATACAGGAGGAATGGAAGCCAGTGATCCTAGTGGCCCCAGTGTGGCCCCAGAGATCATGGTACTCAGAGATTGTGAAGTTGGCAGTGGGGGACCCATTGGTCCTTCCATGCCGTCCAGACCTGTTGTCTCAAGGACCCATATTCCATCCTTCTTTACGGTTGCTGAATTTGATGGCATGGCTATTGAGACCAGAGTATTGAAAGACCGTGGTATTATGGGTTCAGTCTTGTCTACTCTTATAAATGTTAGAAAGTCAGTTTCTAGAGCTATCTATTATAGAGTCTGGAAGTCATACATTTCTTGGTGTGAGGAAAAGAAATGGAACCCTTGTAGGTATACGATTGGAAGAGTTCTTGCTTTTCTTCAAGCAGGAGTAGACTTGAAGCTGGCTTTAGGGACAATTAAAGGACAGATTTCGGCCTTATCATTTTTTTTCCAAAGACCAATTGCATCCCATTCTTTGGTACAAACTTTTGTCAAGGGAGTAACGCACCTGAGGCCGCTGGTTAAACTGCCTTTATGTCCCTGGGACCTAAATTTGGTGCTGTCAGCCTTACAGAGTCAACCGTTTGAACCTATTGGGCATATTGCGTTTGTCCGATTAGCCAGGAAATTGTTTTTTTTTTGGTGGCTATAATGTGGGCTAGAAGGGTGTCAGAATTGGCAGCCCTTTCTTTTGATTCTTCATCAGGACAGAGTGGTCATGCGCCCTCGTCCAGATTTTTTACCAAAGGTGGTTTCCAAATTTCATTTGAATCAGGATATCATTCTACCTTCCTTTTTTCCAAACCCTAAAACTAGGGAGGAAAGGTCGCTTCACTCGCTTGATGTGGTGAGGGCGATCAAAGTTTACTTAAGGATGTCAGCTTCTTTTCGGAAGACTGACTGCCTTTTTGGTCCTAGAAAGGGACAGCCAGCAAAAAAGTTCAACTATATCTAGGTAGATTCACCATACTATTATCCAGGCGTATGGATTAAAGCGCAAGGTTCCACCTTGGGATATAAAAGCACACTCCACTAGAGGGGTTAGTGCATCATGGGCAGTACGCCAACAGGGGTCTATGGCTCAGGTTTGCAAAGCGGCTGCTTGGTCTTCAGTTCATACATTCACCAGGTTCAGACTGTTTTTGGCCGTTTTTGTTGCAGGCAGCTTTATAGTCTCTGGCCCGTTTGGGCTTAGGGATATTGTGTTTCCCCCCCCCCCTCAGGTGCATTGCTTTAGGACATCCCAATTAGTCATTATTATGGTGCTCTGTGTCCCGTGATGTACGATAAAGAAAAATTGATTTTTAATACAGCTTACCTGTAAAATCCTTTTCTTAGAGTACATCACGGGACACAGAGGTCCCTCCCCTCTTTTCTGGGATCGTCATTGCTTGCTACAAAACTGAGGTATTTCCTGTATAAGAGGGGTTATATGGGAGGAACCCTGTTGCTATTGGTTGCCAGTGTCCAATCACCTAAAGGTAGCGTTACCTAAAGGTAACCCCAATTAGTCATTATTATGGTGCTCTGTGTCCCGTGATGTACTCCAAGAAAAGGATTTTACAGGTAAGCTGTATTAAAAATCCATTTATCTAAAATACACAGCCTGAAGTAGATTAGAAATAGTACACCACAGAATGCACTGTAGAATGTAGAGTGTGTGTGTGTGTATATATATATATATATATATATATATATATATATATGCATTGGGGATTGTTCAGCTCAGCGATAGATGCGTTTTCCCACCTGGCTACTCTTTAACAGCACTGTTGTTATAGGTACTGGTAACAAACCACCAGATCTTCCAGGCCCACAGTCTTGGGTGCACACAACTTTGGACTCCTTAAAGCTTCAAGCCCCACACAACTTCTGGCTCCTTGGAGGCACACAGCTTTTAGCTTCTTAATGCACACAGCATCTATCCTTACACAGAGACACTCACTAGCAGGCACTGCTCCAACTCCACCTTCCTTCTTCTTCTGCTCTCACCAGACCCTCGTTATATGGGCTGTGTGCACCTGGGCACACACCCTGCTGGCTGTCCACAAGACCCGGACACAGGGTTGGAGATCCCGTCCCACCCAAGACTCTGAAGGATCTCCAAACTACAGAGCCCCTTCCAGAAATAGCAAGATCCAGAGAAAACTGCCAGAGCAGTTTTCTCTGTTTCAAATCCACGCTCTGTAGCTCTGCAATCCACCGATATGCAGACTCTGTGTCCACTTTAACCCCATTTTCATAGGGGCAGTGCCTCGCTCTGCCACATACCCCCCCTCTTGTTTTGATCCAGAGGGAGAAACACCTGCACCCACCATAGCAGTTGGGACACCTCTGTGCTGGCCATCAGCCATGTAGGCCCAGCCCTTTTTTCGGGTGTGCTTCCAGGTACGTCCCACCTTGGATCTTAACAGGGTCCTATAATTCTGCATACTCTGCTATCCCTCTCTTCTCTTGGGGTCCCTGAGCATCCTCTTCTCTCTTGGGGGAACTGTGCCTTCCCTGATCCTACCTTTCAGCTTACGGAAGTCAGTTTTAACTTTCACCACAGGTCTTTCAGGTTCAAAAAGCTCTCTCTGGTTACCCACGGCAACCACATCACTTTTAACAGCACCAAACATTAGCAGATCATACATTCCAATGACACCCTGTCGAACACAATCAGTGCCATCTATCTCAGTACTTGTTAGAACCAGACCTGAGGAGGGACAAAACACAGGCAAGTGATTACACCCCACGGGTCCATGGCACAGCTTCACTTCACCTGTTGTCCAACACTCCATGGGTAACTG
This sequence comes from Lithobates clamitans, assembly GCA_037952925.1. NCBI lineage: Eukaryota > Metazoa > Chordata > Amphibia > Anura > Ranidae > Lithobates > Lithobates clamitans. The sequence goes on along the minus strand of JBBGZY010000323.1, from coordinate 11,190,090 downwards.
ATCTAACAAATGACACTCATCCAAGCACAAACTACTTCTTTGTGATGTACACATTACATTGTTGCAGCAACCAACATTAGCACTTTCCTTTACAATGTCTCCGGGTACTTTAAGTTGTACCTCTTTCCGAGTGATAGAAAGCATCTCTGCTAGTGCTGTGTCTATTTTGGGCCCTTTCTTTTCATGAGGTTTAGCGTGTGAGACAGTATCCACGCCCTCTACTGACCACTGCTCAGCCGCACCTTGGACCACACCAGCAGAAATGTTTCTAGTCACTGCACCAGCCGGAGAGACCTTTGATGTCTCCAATGGTTCTCCTGAGCGCCTTCCATACCACTCAGTAACTGGGAGCACCCTCTCGGAGAACCTCAAGACTATCTGCCACACTGTTAATAAGCATTGGTCCCATCGATACCATTCTTGATCAAGGCTTCCCAGCACGGCCTGTACCATCTGGCTCCACCCATTGGTACTATGCAGCACCACTTGGTCCCACTTCAGTGGAGACACCCAAGTGTACAGTGAGTGTGTTTTTACCAACTCCAGCATTTCAAGTAACGCTTCGGTCATCTCTAAACATCCCATGTCTAAATACTAGACCTTTCTAGGGTCTTTTCCCCTGTCCAAGACATGGAGGTGCTCATCCACTGCAGCTTGTGAGGTTGAGACATTTGAAGAGACCTCCAACTCTTTGAAGGTACCCCTCATCACAGCCTGTTAATCCCCTAAAGCACTGTCAGACACATGTCTCACACTTATCCCTTCTGCACCAGTATCAGTGTGCCGCTGCAGGTCATTACAAGTCACATTGTCACCTTGACACTTGAGCTGTTGAGCTGTGGACAACAAATCTGCTATGCCAGCACCCTGAACAGTTCCCTCAGACTGGAGGGCATTGACTTTCGCAGGGACAAACGTGTCCTTGAGCACCAGCCGATCTGCGATCCCTACATTGGCCATAGCAGGTGTTATGTCCATCACATTGTTTGGTATTGCAATTGCATTCTCATACAAATTATCCCAGTCTATTGTGGTTCCATCACCTACTCTAGAAGGGCCCACAGAAACCTGGGATTCACTAGCCAAAACATCACCTGTGTCATTTCTATACATATCCCCTTGGGATGACACATCATCTGACAAGGCAGGCTGTAATACATTCTTTTGCCCTACCTGTTCTGGGGGTGCTACTGACACACACAGCTCTGCACTTTCAGCTTTTGCAGGCTGAATTAACCCCTTGACAACTGGGTTACACTTAGGGTTGTGGGGCTGCGCCCACACACTCTCACTGTGTGACTCAATCTTCCTTTGTTTCAGCAGAGTAGCACCACAGCCATCCTGAAAAACCTCTGGCTCCAACACATGGAGAACCCATGAGACTTCCATGGACAACCCTGCACTTCTGGTTGTCATGGGAAATATCCTACTCTCATCATTGGTAGCGAACACATTTCCAACATTTTCAGACATGACATTAAAGGGAACACATTTTTCAATGTCATTATCACCAATACCATCACATTTGCCAACAGTAATGCCGCGTACACACGGTCGGACTTTTCAGCTACAAAAGTCCAACGGACGCTGACAGACTAAAGCTGGCTGGTAATCCGATCGTGTGTGGGCTTCTCCGGACTTTCAACGTACTTTTTTAGCCTCAAATCCGACGTACTTTAGATTTGAAACATGCTTCAAATCTTTACGTCGTAACTACGACGGACCCCGAAGTCCGCTCGTCTGTATGCTAGTCCTACGGACAAAAACCCACTCTAGGGCAACTATTGGCTACTGGCTATCAACTTCCTTATTTTAGTCCGGTGTACGTCATCACGTACGAATCCGTCGGACTTTTGTGTGGTCGTGTGTAGGCAAGTCTGTTCGTTAGAAAGTCTGCAGCAAGTCCGCCGCCAAAACTATTCTTGTGCCATGTTCCCTAGTGACATTTGCTTCAGAGTTGCACAGGGAAACTTCAGAGGAGCTCGCAGTGATGTAGCAGAGAGTTTCCTAGGTCAGCTATGGAGCTGCCCAAGGAGGAAAGAGTTCCCCTTTAAAAATAGAGGGTGCTGTGAGGAGAGGCTCACAGGCTGTGGTGGGTAATAGACAATCCACAAAAGTAGCAGTTATGTCTAAACGTAATGAAAATTCTGATGGTTATGCTTACAAATGTGTTATGTCGCGTACACACGGTCGGACTTTTCATCTACAAAAGTCCGACAGCCTGTCCGACAGACTTTCGGCGGACTTTTGGCGGACTTTCGACGGACTTTCTAACGACCGGACTTGCCAACACACGATCACACCAAAGTCCGACGGATTCGTACGTGATGACGTACGACTGGACTAAAATAAAGAAGTTGATTGCCAGTAGCCAATAGCTGCCCTATCATCGGTTTATGTCCATCGGACTAGCATACAAACGAGCGGATTTCTGGGTCTGGCGGAGTTTCGACGTAAAGATTTGAAGCATGTTCCAAATCTAAAGTCTGTCAGATTTGCAAATAGAAAAGTCCGCTGAAGGTCCGGTGAAGCCCACACACGATCGGATTGTCCACCGGATTTGGTCCATCGGCGTCCGTCGGACCAGTCCGGTCGAAAAGTCCGACCGTGTGTACGCGGCATTAGAGTCTGCAAAAGACTTGAGACTGGGGTGGAGGGTTACTTTCCAACAGGACAACAACCCTAAACATACAGCCAGAGCTACAATGGAATGGTTTAGATCAAAGCATATTCATGTGTTAGAAGGGCGCAGTCAAGTCCAGACCTACATCCAATTAAGAATCTGTGGCAAGACTTGAAAATTGCTGTTCACAGATGCTCTCCATCCAATCTGACAGAGCTTGAGCTATTTTGCAAACAAGAATGGGCAAAAATGTCACTTTCTAGATGTACAAAGCTGGTAGAGACATCCTCAAACTGACTTGCAGCTGTAATTGCAGCAAATGGTGGTTCTACAATGTATTGACTCGAGGGGGTGAATACTAATGCATGCCACATTTTTCACATATTTATTTTCCTTCCACTTCACAATTATGTGCCACTTTGTGTTGGTATATCGCATAAAATCCCAATAAAATGCATTTACATTTTTGGTTGTAACATGACAAAATGTGTAAAATTTCAAGGGGTATGAATACTTTTTCAAGGCACTGTAACTGCTGCTAATCCAGGAATGATTCATTTTGATAAATGTCAGCCGGTCAATGGAGTCTGTGACAGGCTCTTTTATCTGTCACAAGACCTCCAGAAGCACTAAATGTCTGGTCAGAGAGCACACAGGATGCAGGGCAGCCCAGCAGCTCAATTGCGTACTGGGCAAGTTCTGGCCAGTGGTTTAATTTCATGAACCAGTAACCCAATGGAACGTCAACTGAAAAGCTCTCCATGTCTGTTTTCGCCGCTAGGTAATCTCCCACCATATGATGCAGACGCTGCCATTTGGATGTGGAAACTGACAGCCCTGGGCTAAAAAAAATTGAAATGCATCACTGAGGCAGCCCTCTTCTCCACTGCTCCTCTCTTGACCAACAGAAGCTTCAAAACTAGCCCTTCCATGAGACTGTAACCTAGCAGAGTCTGGAAATGCATTACATAAACACCTCTTGAAGGTGTCCTCAAAATATTTCATCCTCTGCTCCCTCTGTGAGGACGGGATAGTTCTGAGACTTTCTCCTTGCAACGGTGGTCAAGGAGGATTGCCAACCAATAGTGATTCTTCTCTCTGATGCCACAAATTCTCGGGTCCTTTTGCAGGCTTTGAAGAATGAGGGAGGCCATGCATCGTAAGTTTGTGGAGGCATGAGAAGCAGAGTCCCTGGGGTCACTGAGGATTACAGTATGTGGAACTGCCTCCTCCCACCCACATATTACTCCCAAGGGTTCTGGGGATGAAAAACCATCTCTTAAGGTTTGACATATGTATTCCTCTGCTTCAATTCCTCCAAAACTGCCATAATCCTCCTCCTCCGCTTGTGTGTTCTGGGGGATTGCAAGAATGGTGTCTGCATAAAGCGAGGCATGAGAGGAAAGGAAGCCCTCCTCTTCCTCCTGCTGCTCTTCCGTGAGTACCCTGTCCATAATTCCACGCAAAGTCTGCTGTAGCAGGAACACAACAGGGATTGTGTTACTGATGCATGCATTTTCATGGCTCACCATCCTTGGTGACAGTACAGTGCATGCTTACTTTATCAGCAGCAATTGGCGTGGGGGAAAAAAGCTGTTCTGGCCTGAGCCTGTCCTTGTGCCACACTCACATAGGTACTCATTGATGGCCCTTTGCTGCATGTGCAGCCATTGCAGAATTGCCAAAATTGAGTTCCACCTGGTAGGCATGTCACAAATCAGGTGGCATATGGGCAGGTGGAATTCCTGCTCAATTTTAGCCAACTGAACACTGGCTATGTATGAACACCCGCAATGGCTACAGACTCTTCTGGCCTGTTTAGCAGATCTTCCAACCCTGGGTACCTGTTTAAGAAATGCATGCATCACCAAATTGAGTACATGTGCCAGGCATGGCACATGTGTCAACTTTCCCTGTCTAAGGACGGACAAGAGGTTAGTACCATTATCACAATTACCATTCCTTGCTCCAGCTGGCATGACGTGAACTATCTCTGGGCCTGCCCCTGCAGAGCTGAAAGAATCTCTGCTCTGGTGTGGCTCCTGTCCCCAGACCAGACAGACCAGCTGAAGCACTGCATGGCATCTTTTAGCCTGACTCATTGAATAGCCCTTGAATGATTAGGGGGTACTGGTGGTTCATAGAACAACTCAGCAGAGGAGGACATGGAGGAGGAAGAGGGGGTGGAGCTGACAAATCTTGCATCATCACCAATAGCTGTATAGAGACGTGGTAGCAAAACAAGCTGCTGCACTGATCCCTGTCCTGCATCCTTCCAAGTTGCAAGCAAAGTTACCCAGTGTGCTGTGAACTAAATATAGCATCCCTGATAATGCTTGCTGGACCATGTGTCAGCAGTAATGTGGACCTTGCGACTGACTGCCTTGCCAAAAGATGCCACAACATTGCCTTCCATGTGATAGTACAATGCTGGAATGGCCTTGCCTGCAAATAAATAGCGACTGGGAACCTGATATTGTGGTACAGCACATTCTGCAAAATCTCAGAAGACAGAATCCACCAGATGCAAAGACAGGAGATGTATAACCAGCAGCTTTGACAAGCTTGAATCTAGATGCTGGGCATGTGGGTGGCAGTGACTGTATTTTTTTTTGCTGCAACAGCTGGGGCAGAGAAATTTGCCTGCTACAGCTGGTGGTGTGCTGCTGGCAGACTTGCTGCAAGGACCTGTGACACCCTTCGCTATACCATTATCCCTGTCAGTGGAGGCTGCTGAGAGGTCATGAGGTATCATGGGGGGTAGACCTGAAAGGTCAGGAGGTGCAAAATTGCATCCCTTTTGTGTGGCTTTCAGGTGCTTTTGCCAATTGGCTGAGTGGTGGGAGGTTAAATGCCTTGTCAAACATGTGGTACCCAAATGGCTGGTGTTTTTGCCATGCTTGATCTGCTTGAGGCAAAGTTTGCAAATCGCAATTAGATGCACATGTGATAAAAAAGGCCCAGACAGCTGAGCTGTGGGAAGTTTTCCGGGAAGATAACAGCTCCACAATGTGATGTAATATAGTGGCTTCTCTCAATTCTTTCATGATGGGTGCCTCGCTGAAGTTGTGCCTCACCCTCCCTTTCCTCCTCTGCTCTATCCAGCACCCAAGTTGTGTCAGTAACCTCATCATCATCATCCCCTGCATCCTCATCATCACTGGAGCCAACTTGGCAAAAAGCTGTGGCTGGGGGAACATAACTGCAAATTTGTTGTTTACCAGTGTTCTCCCCTCTCTGTAGGCTCATGTTCTACCTTCCTCAACCTCAGAACCAACATCAGAATCAAGTAAGGCCTGTGCATCATCAAGGAGCATGTGGCTGACGCTGTGTTCAAAAACTTAGCTGACAACTTCATGCATGATGCTGGGTCTATGGCAGAAGTAGCTGTGGACAATGAGGCATAATAAACCACTCTGGCAGCTGTGGTGGACTGTGCACTAGTCTCTGTTTGGGTGAGAGAGGATGAGGAGGATGAGGTTGGTTTAGTAAGCCAGTCCACCACCTCCTCTGCATGCTGTGGCTGGATAGCACAAGCAACATCACTAAAAAGAGGAAATGGTCCACCTTTGACTATGGACACAGATGCTGCCCCCCTCACAGTGCCATGGGAATGTGATAGGGGGCTTATTACTGAAATGTATTAGAGAAGGGGAAATATGTACTTGGATGCACTTTATTTAATGGAAAGTGGTGTTTGGTGCACTTTAACTTAAGCACTCACTACAAAGACACACTCCACTGACACATTACAATATACTGCAGTAAAACTGCACTGACGCAATTCAACATACTGCAGTAAAAGTGCACTAACACAATTCAATATACTGCAGTAAAACATCAGTAACGCACTTAAATATCTTGCCATAAAAGTGCACTAAGGCACTTCAATATACTGCAGTAAAAGTGCACTAACGCAATTCAATAGACTGCAGTAAAAGTGCACTAACGCACTTCAATATACTGCCATAAAACTGCACTAATGCACTTAAATATACGGCATTAAAACTGCACTAATGCAGTTCAAAATACTGCAAGAAATGTGCACTAATGCACATCAATATACTGCAGCAAAGGTGCACTGGCACATTACAATATACTGCAGTAAAACTGCACTGATACAATTCAACATACTGCAGTAAAAGTGCACTGACGCAATTCAATATACTGCAGTAAAACTTCAATAATGCACTTCAATATACTGCCATAAAAGTGCACTAAGGCACTTCAATATACGGCAGTAAAAGTGCACTAATGCAATTCAATATACTGCAGTAAAAGTGCACTAACGCACTTCAATATACTGCCATAAAAGTGCATTAAGGCAATTCAATATACTGCCATAAAACTGCACAAATGCATTTAAATATACTGCAGTAAAACTGCACTAATGCAGTTCAATATACTGAAAGACATGTGCACTAACGCACTTCAATATACTGCAGGAAACGTGCACTAACGCAGTTCAATATACTGCAGAAAACATGAACTAATGCATCATCAATATACCGCAGTAAACATGCACTAATGCACCTCCATATACTGCAGTACACATGCACCAATGCAGTTAAATATATAACTGTATAATATAATATATAATAAATAAATAAATATACCACAGTAAACATGCACTAACACAGGTCAATATACTGCAGTAAACGTGCACTAATGCACCTCAATATTATGCAGTAATCCTCCCATGAAACACTAAACTGACATTAACCACTTGAGCCCCGGACCATTATGCTGCCTAAGGACCAGAGGTCTTTTTCCAATTTGGCACTGCGTCGCTTTAACTTTTAATTGCGCGGTCATGCAATGCTGTACCCAAACGAAATTTGCGTCCTTTTCTTCCCACAATTAGAGCTTTCTTTTGATGGTATTTGATCACCTCTGCAGTTTTTATTTTTTGCGCTATAAACAGAAAAAGACCGAAAATTTTGAAAAAAAATGATATTTTCTACTTTTTGTTATAAAAAAAATCCAATAAACTCAATTTTAGTCATACATTTACGCCAAAATGTATTCGGCCACATGTCTTTGGTAAAAAAAATGTCAATAAGCGTATATTTATTGGTTTGCGCAAAAGTTATAGCGTCTACAAACTAGGGTACATTTTCTGGAATTTACACAGCTTTTAGTTTATGACTGCCTATGTCATTTCTTGAGGTGCTAAAATGGCAGGGCAGTACAAAACCCCCCCAAATGACCCCATTTTGGAAAGTAGACACCCCAAGGAAATTGCTGAGAGGCATGTTGAACCCATTGAATATTTATTTTTTTTGTCCCAAGTGATTGAATAATGACAAAAAAAAAAAAAATATTTACAAAAAGTTGTCACTAAATGATATATTGCTCACACAGGCCATGGGCCTATGTGGAATTGCACCCCAAAATACATTCAGCTGCTTCTCCTGAGTACGGGGATACCACATGTGTGGGACTTTTTGGGAGCCTAGCCGCGTACGGGACCCGAAAACGAATCACCGCCTTCAGGATTTCTAAGGGTGTACATTTTTGATTTCACTCTTCACTGCCTATCACCATTTTTCAAACGCATTTTTTGGGGAAAAAACACACTTTTTTAAATTTTAATGCACTAAAACACACTATAGTGCCCAAATGTTTGATGAAATAAAAAAGATGATCTTAGGCCGAGTACATGGATACCAAACATGACATGCTTTACAATTGCGCACAAACGTGCAGTGGCAACAAAATAAATACATTTTTAAAAGCCTTTAAAAGCCTTTACAGGTTACCACTTTAGATTTACAGAGGAGGTCTACTGCTAAAAATACTGCCCTCGATCTGACCTTCGCGGTGATACCTCACATGCATGGTGCAATTGCCTTAGCGCAAGAGCAGGGGGCAACAGGGGTGCTTTTTTTTTTTTTCTTTATTATTTTTTTGCTTTCTTATCTTATTTTTAAACTGTTCCTTTCATTTTTTTTTTTTTAATCATTTTTATTGTTATCTCTGGGAATGTAAATATCCCCTATGATAGCAATAGGTAGTGACAGGTACTCTTTTTTGAAAAAATTGGGGTCTATTAGACCCTAGATCTCTCCTCTGCCCTCAAAGCATCTGACCACACCAAGATCGGTGTGATAAAATGCTTCCCCAATTTCCCAATGGCGCTATTTACATCTGGCGAAATCTAAGTCATAAAATGCTCGTAGCTTCCGGTTTCTTAGGCCATAGAGATGTTTGGAGCCACTCTGGTCTCTGATCAGCTCTATGGTCAGCTGGCTGAATCACCGGCTGCATTCACAGGTTCCCTGTTGAGACAGGAGAGCCAGAGAAAAACACGGAAGACGGTGGGGGGGGCATTCCCTCCCACGGCTTGTAAAGGCAGTCTAGAGGCTAATTAGCCGCTATGATTGCTTTTACATGAAAGCCGACCGCTGGCTGAAAAGAATGATACCAAGATGATACCTAAACCTGCAGGCATCATTCTGGTATAACCACTCAAAGTCGTGAATGGTGTACCTGAAGACAAAAAAATGGTTAACAATAAAGCACAGTAAACGGTAAAGTATAAATAATTACATACCTGAAAAACAAACATGATAAAACATAATAACAATAAAACATTGCAGAATAGAATACAGTAAAAAAGAGCAGAACAATAGAGAGAGAGAATAGAGAGAGAGAACAATAAAACGACAATATTTTTTTTTTTTTTATATATATATTTTTTTTTTACACTTTTTTTGTAACTAACTTTTATAACGGTAACCGGTTCCAGGTTCGGGTCTCTCAAAATGCGATGGCATCTTGGGAGACCCTGTGAAAGTGTGCCCTAGTCTGTGGAATGCTGTACCCTACCCTAATACTCAACTAGTGCATGGTAGCGTTCAAAACATTCACCAATGCAAAGACCAGGATTGTCAGGACAGGAGGGACAATAATAGCTGGTGTCACATCTATATCTGCGCTTGCTGCAGACACGACATCTTTTTTGGCAGGGTTCGCTGGGTAGGGGTACTCGGGAGGACATAAAGAAAATGCCTCTCATGCAGCCGACTGCATTTGGTTGGGGATGTGAATGGGGGAAGTACGGGCGCTGCAGAAGCGGTGGGTTCCCAATTAGGATTGGCGAATGCAGCAGGAAGGGCACTATGGGCACGACGGGCCTGTGTTTGTCTTTTTGGTGGCAGCGGGACACTACTTGTGCTTGCCACCTCACCAGCTTGAACTGCACTTATGGGACTCGCCACGTCACCAAGTGTTACTGCAGTGCTGGTTTGACTACGACCGGGGTGTACTAGGCCGCTGGTGCTTGCCAGTTCACCAAAACGCTACAAAAAAAACTGTTAGCGATCGCAGGGATCAGGCCTGACTCTGCAAACGCTGCAGTTATGCGTTTAGTCTTTTGTAAGTGACAGTGATCGATCGATACTGCACTTGGGTGGGCTGGGCCGGGCGGAGGGGCAAAACGCAGGTGCTAGCAGGTATCTGGGCTGATCCCGCTAACACTGCTTTTTGGGAACCCTAAACTGCTGGGGACACTAGTATAGATCTGATCGGATCAGATATTGATCCGATCAGATACTATACCACTAAGGGAGGTGTACGGTGCGTGCGTGGGTGTTAGCGCTACTTGCGCTAATCTGACGCTGCCTGGGGCTGGTGCTTGCCAGTTCACCAAAACGCTACCAAAAAAACTGTTAGCCATCGCAGGGATCAGGCCTGACTCTACGAACGCTGCAGTTATGCGTTTAGTGTTTTGTAAGTGACAGTGATCGATCGATACTGCACTTGGGCTGGGCCGGGCGGAGGGACAAAACGCAGGTGCTAGCAGGTATCTGGGCTGATCCCGCTAACTCTGCGTTTTTGGGAACCCTAAACTGCTGGGGACGCTAGTATAGATCTGATCGGATCAGATATTGATCCGTTCAGATACTATACCACTAAGGGAGGCGTATGCTGCGTGCGTGGGTGTTAGCGGTACTGGCGCTAATTTGACGCTGCCTGGGGCGACGCATATCACCGCCGGGCGATCAGGGGGCTAAACCTCTATTCGGTAATAAACGGCGGGTTCCCTGACACTATAAAAAATAAACGAACTAACCAGCGTCACCCGTAACACTTATACGGTGATCAGTGGTGAAAGGGTTAACTAGGGGGCAATCAAGGGGTTAAAACATTTATTAGGTAGTATATGGGGGTCCCTGACGCTATAAAACGCTGACGGCGAACCTAAATATTTACCTCACTAACTAGCGTCACCAGCGACACTAATACAGCGATCAGAAAAATGATCGCTTAGTGACACTGGCGACAGGGGGTGATCAAGGGGTTAAAACTTTATTAGGGGGGGTTAGGGGGGTATCCTAGACCTAAAGGGGGGTAATACTCACTGTCCCAACACTGTAACTGTCACAAACTGACACCAATGCAGTAATCAGAAAAAAAAAAAAAACTGCTGGTGTCAGTTTGTGACAGGGAGGGGGGGGGGTGATTGGGGGTGGATCGGGGGGCGATCGGGGGGGGGGATCAGGGTGTTTTGTGTGCCTGGCATGTTCTACTGTGTTGTGTAGTGTTGGTGCACTCACAGTTCAGTCTTCTCTCCTCGGCGCTGCAACGGAATACCGTGCCGAGGAGAGATGACATCATTTCCTTTGCTGCTGTTTAGCATACAGCAGCAAAGGAAGTGATCTGATTGGCCGGCGGCGATCGCGAGGGGGGGCCACGAACGGATGGCCTCCCCCTCACCTCCGATCGCCGGGGGACCAAACGGGACCGCCTCGGGCGGCGGGGGGGAGGTCCGATCGGACCCCCCACCCGCGGGAGGCAAATCACGTACATGTACGTGATTTTGCCTGCCCGTGCCGCCTTGCCGACGTAAATCGGCGTGAGTCGGTCCTTAAGTGGTTAAAGTAAAAATGAATGGTTACACTACACTCACACTGCACTATCACTATATTCACACTAAAATGACATAAAAGTAAAAATTACATTCACGCTGCACTATCACTATATTTGCACTACACTTGCACTCTACACTCACAATAGAATCACAATAGCACACTTTAGCACACTAACTTGCTAGTAGCAATGAACAGAGCCCTGTTGTATCTATCTCCACTCCAATATCACATTGCAAATGGCTGCTCTGGGAAGGATCCTTTTACAGAGGGGGGTGGGTCTATGAGCAATGAGCCATGATTGGGCACAGTCATCATTACTTTCTCCAATCATGGCTCTGACAGTGTTCTGTGCCCTGATTGAGCAAATCCTTCATTGCTTCAGCCAATCAGGGGTTCCAATGAACTGTGCCATGTGCAGTGAATTGTGGGGTGCTCGGTTGGCTGAACAAATGCTTGGAACGCCCTGACAATTCGGGTGTAAAATAACACGTTTTTCTTTCTGCATTTTCCAAAAGATTAAAAAAACAACATTTTCAAAAGACTCACTATGCCTTTTAGAAAATATCTTGGGGCGTTTGCTTTCCAAAATGTAGTCATTTTGTGGGTGTTTCTCCTATCATGGCACTTTAGGGACTCAAGAAATGTGATAGGTAGTCAGGATATTAGATGAGTGATTTATTCTCCTTTAAAAGCCCAAAGGCATTCCTTGAATTTTGGGCCCCTCTGTGTCTAGGTTGTGAAAAGGTCACACATGCAGGGGAGGAGGAGTAGTGGAATGTGTTTTTGATAGAATTGTAAGTATGCCTATACTATATGTGAGAAATAACTTAATAAAATGAAAACTTCATGTAAAAAAAAATTTTTTTTTCATTTTCCAAAATATTGTGGCAAAAAATTCCAACTTCAAAAAAACTTACCATCCCTCTTACTAAATACCAAGTCCATCAGAAGCAGCGATTCCGCTGGTTTGCCCGAGAAACAATCCGAAGGTGTGGCCGGCTAGTCTTAGAGGTGATTATCGAGTAGTTCCTCTTTGACCTTGGTGGTCCAGACCAAGGTCATGACATCACTTCCGGTCTGGGCTGGAAGTAAATCATTTTTTTTTTAATCGCAAAAGATCAAATTTTTTTCATATTTTGGTTTTAAGGTAAAGGAGGCATTTGGGGTCTTTTTAACCCCAGATCTCTCTATAAAGAGGATCTGTCATGCTTATTTCTATTATAAGGGATGTTTACATTCCTTGCAATAGGAATAAAAGTGATCAAAAACAAAAAAATTTAAGGGACAGTGTAAAAATAAAAAATAAAAAGTAAAATAATCGAAAAAAGTTTAAAGCACCCCTATTCCTCCATGCTTGCAAGCAGAAGCAAACACATATCCAAATGGTATTCGCACCACACATGTGAGGTATCACTGTCAATGTTAGAGCGAGAGCACTAGACCTCATCTGTAACTCTAAATAGTTAACCTGTAAAGGCATTTAAAGCATCGCCTATGGAGGTTTTTAAGTACCATAGTTTGTTGCCATTCCACAAGTGTGTGCAATTTTGAAGCGTGACATGTTAGGTATCTATTAACTTGGCGTAACACCATCTTTCACATTTAACAATAAAAATGGGGGTATATATTGTGTTTTTTAATTCATTAAAGTGTCTTTTTTTCCCAAAACAATAGCGTTTGCATAATTTCTGCGCAAATACAGTGTGACATAAAAAATTGTAATTATCACCATTTTATTTCCTAGGGTCTCTATTAAAAAAATGTATAGTGTTTTGGGGTTATAATACAGATTTAAACTTGTAAACAAAGAGTGCCAAAAAAAGCATGACCCTAAAGTGGTTTAAAAAAGATTGTATATGCAGTTAAACAGATACAAAACCTGCTTTTAAAAACCTATACATTTTTTATTTATTTTTTATACATTTGTAAACTGATGTTTTATATGTTTTTTACTTTATTGATACATTACTTTTATTCTATTTGAATCCTTGGTAAATGTAAAATTAATTCTGGAGCTTTTCAAGGTTTAGGCAAACACATTTATGGTGCACTAACACCAGAATTTACAGTAGTAAATTAAAATTAAGTTTACTTGTACTGCTACTGATTAAATGCACCGGTAGCTATATTTTATACACAATGATTTACTTCATTCAGAAGGTATTTTAGATAGGATTTAGTCACTAGCAACTCAACATAGCATAGCTCAACAGATAGTAAATGGTAACTGTCAGAAAAAAGTACAGCTGTAGGTAATTATTTTAGGAAATGATCCAATGATTTAGAGACTGCCCAAAAGTCTGTTCAAACCATAAAACTATTATGCAACATACCAATATGAGTTCATCTAATCATTTCAAATCTTTCATTCTGAATTTGTAGTGTTTTGAATATTTTTTAACATGGTCCTTATTCTTTAACAATGAGTCATTAACAATATTAATAAGGTTGTTTTAACAGTGTGTACAATTATACTAACCCTGTGATTGGTCATTGTGGAAATATGATAGCTGATCATACCTGGAAAACAATCTTCCATAGCGTGCATTCATTCAAAGAATAGTAATAAGAAAGGTATGCTATAAAAAATCCTTAGCTTGCATACAGTATGTTTTGAAACTATCACTGTTAATACGTCCTTGTCCAAATGTGTAGTGTGCATTCAAAGGTCATTTTGTGCTGTCAGTGAATAAGATTAGGAAGATATCTCCTGATAACACATATGAAATGACATACTAGCGTGATCTGGGAAAACATGCTAACAAACTGATATCAACAACGGCTTGAGATAAGCCAGGTGTCAGCCCTTAATTCCTGACACCACTTCAGCAGTAATGTGTATAAAATGTTGATTTGACAGCAATGGCAGCAGCAGAAACAGTAATAACAGACGGATAGGTATTTCAGATAGTATAGATCAAAGCAGAGCCGTTATTGATGGCAAAACAAATATAACATACAGAATGATACCCTTAAGCTCTTAAAGGGAAAGAATGGTATATTTTTATTGAGTGCATATCTTGAGTTATTACTCAAAAGTTTACTTAAAATATATATTTCATGTTACATTTTACATTTTTACTAGCTTGTTTTTTGTAGTGCGTTTTTTAGTGGTATTGAGGTACCTCAGTGAAATAACTCTGTCCCTCTTTTACATTATTTTAAGACATCCAAAACATTGAGTTACTAAATGAGAAAGATATGTTCATTTAGCAAAGAGAATATTCATGTTGCAAAGCATGTGTTCACTTAATTAGTAAGTAAATTGAAGCTGTGTTTGCTTTCTATCCTATTCTATTATATACGAAATGTTGGCTGGGACACAATTTGAATAAAGTCAACACAGCTGCACCTTTTTCACTGAGAACAGTTAACATTAACTTTGTGCACTATATCTGCCACACGGGCACCGCCCTCTCTCCAGCCACCCCTATATGTAAAATAGATTCATGCATTGCATGTATCTAGCCATGGCCACCGCTGCCTATTCAGGGCTCTGGCCCCTTTTCAGACGCTGGGCACCTGAATTTCAGTGGCGGGGGGTATTTTTGAAGCACCTGATTAGAACCATAGGCTCTAATAGGCTTTAAAAAGGTGGACTCGTGGCACAGAGCTTTGCGCTACAAGCCCACCCAGGTATGTTAGCATAGCAAATGAATATTTTCTTTGCTAACACTGAACCACCTCTCAGCCAATCAGGGAGTGTGGGTCTAATACCGTCACCTGATTGGCTGAAGGCACAGACATCCCTATTGGATGCCTAGCAGAACAGAGGAGGGGATGCACAGGAACCATGGAGGATGCAGGAGTCATTGCCTGCCCGTCCCACAGCTCGCCACCATCACCAGGATGGGGTGAGTGCCGGACTGATGGCAGGCAAGAGGGGGGGTCACAGTGGCTGCATATTATGGGCACAGAAACTGCATATGATGGGTACAGAAGCTGCATATGGTGGGCATAGACGCTGCATATGGTGGGCACAGAGGTTGCATATAATGGGCACAGAGGCTGCATATGGTGAGCACAGAAGCTGCATATGGTGGGCACAGAAGCTGCATATGATGGGCACAGAGGCTGCATATGGTGGGCACAGAAGCTGCATATGATAGTCACAAAGGCTGCATATGGTGGGCACAGGCACTGCATATGGTGGGCACAGAGGTTGCATATGATGGGCACAATGGCTGCATATGATGGGCACAGAGGCTGCATATGATGGGCACAGTGGCTGCATTTTCTGGACACAGTGGCTGCAATTGATGGCACAGTGAGGCTGCAATTATTGTTTTTTTTTCAGTGTTTTTCAGAATTTTTCAGTTTGTTTGTGCCCCCCCCCCAAAAAAAAAAAAAAATTTTGAGCACCAGCCGCCACTGTCGCCCGTACCCATATATTTGTCAAACTGGGAGGAGTAGGTGAAAAAAAGGTAATGAAGGGCGCACAGATCTTCAAAATGGAACAGATAATGTCTCTATACAATGCTGAAGAACAGATAATGTCTCTCTATGCTGAAGAACCCACTATTCCACCTATTGTCATGATGTGCCGTTTTTGCCTTCTGATTTTGTAAGTGTTTTTAATCCTGCTGGGGATATTAAACTGTTTTATTCTACACTTAGAGGAGCCTTTTCTTTGCTTTTGTTTCTATAGAGATTGCTTCTATCTGTAAGCCACAGCCATAAGTACTGAAGAAACATCCACACTACAACAGCCTGGGGACTCCGTTCTGCTGTGACTCCTTCCGATGCTGAAGAACCCACTATTCCACCTATTGTCATGATGTGCCGTTTTTGCCTTCTGATTTTGTAAGTGTTTTTAATCCCGCTGGGGATATTAAACTGTTTTACTTCTACACTTAGAGGTGCCTTTTGTTTGCTTTTGTAAACTGGGAAGAGTGGCTGTGTCGGTGTAACCACTTTAACCCCTTAGATTTGAATTTGCACACAAATCCTGGCAGCTGAATATGCACAGCTGATGAGAAAAAAAAATTAAGTAAAGTTTGCAGTTCCATTTTATCCTAAACAAAAAAGCAGACGCCACCCTATCTAAGTGTATCAGTTTATTAAAAACAGTTTAAAAAATAGTAAAAAATTCACTCACGTCAGACGTGATGGCATAGTAGGATGTGCCCACATCCTACTGATGCCATCCTGTCTGGCGTCACTGCCGCTGGCTTCCGTTCTAGCGTGATTATGGTTTTCGCTGGTGGACACTGTTCAAGCCTTGCATCCCTCCTCAGTTGGATGTCTCCTGCACAACACAGTTGCTTCTTAGTTCCATCTGACAGTTTTTTTAGCTGCTTTACATTGAGTCCTGCTAGTGAATAAAGACTGATGACGAGTGTCATCAGTCTTCAGTGTATGAGTGATAGATTCAATAGAGTATATAGCATGAAAATTATAAAACAGGCTAAGAAAAAAAATTATATATACCGTTTTTTAAAGCAAAAGATGCACAAAAGCACAAAATGTACACAAAATAAATTGTAAAAGAAGTACAACAGAGTGTATAAGATTGTAAAAAAGAAGTCAACATTATGAAAAATGATTTAAAAAATGTAATCAAACGGAAAACAGTACAACCTCTGAATTAGTACTTCATCAATTTTCTAGATCCCTTTTAATTTTAGCTCTAGACATAGTTTTGATACAATTTCCTCCTCATTTATCCTTTAATATTTTTCTATGGTCCCATAACTGGACCTTTGGAAGCTGCTCTGAATTTCCTCACAGTGGTCATGGAGGGGATGTCTTTTTTTCCTTACATGATACCATATACAGTATATGGCCTTTCATACTCACCCTCAACTCCCTTTTTGTTTGACGTAGTTATTGTTTACCTCATGGACATTGGATACAGTAGACTACTCCTTTGATTGTACAAGTTTCTAATATTACATTTTCCTTAGTGCTTGTTGAAATAAAGGTTCTCATCTTTTTTCCTGCCCATCTTTGTCTTTGTGTATTTCATGCCATACACACCATACAACATTAACATTTTATTAGAGTGTTTTTTTATTTTTATCCTGTAGGGTCAGTGCAACTTTTAGTGCTTATGGCAACTTTTAGTGCCATGAGCAAATATTTCAGCCTACTGTATTTCACTTTACAGCGGTGCTGCTCTGGACCTCAGGCTTAGGCAATTTTCTCCAATCTGCAGACAGTACTCAAACTCTTGTGCACCCATGCACCATTTCTACCTGCTCCCTTGTAGCTACACAGGCTCCTGGGAGAGTGGCGCCCTGAACTACAGTCAGCTTCCTTACATAAATTCTGCACACACCTGCTCAATTGGTGTGCTGGTTGCTGGTAAAATGTGGAGGCTTCATCTTTTCCAAGTTATTGGACCAGATCCCAGACCAGGATTTACTAATCCCAGGAGAAACTAAAATTCAGTTTACTCCCTGAGAGATTCCCTTGACCTAGAAAGGTGGAACACACAAATCTGAACCCTTGCCTTGGTACCCCTGTGCCAATTATCATTTACATGAGTACATCCATGTATGTCATTATTATACTCAATACCATTAAAGGGGAACTCTGAAATATTGGTTAATAGTATACTTTCTCACTACTGTCCCACTACTATTTTGTCAAGGGTTCTAAAAAGAAGCATCCACCTCTTTTTATCAATGTGTTTCCAGAAGCTCCTTAGGCTCCTTTTCTTGGGGTCACACTGGCCACTGGCCATTTTGTAAAAACTATGCATGGGCCTTCTCTTACTACTAATTTTACTAATTATATCTAGTGAACTGCTTAACAGAGTGTCCCATCTTAGCTTTTCACCACATTTCCTGTATGCTTCATTCTGTCAGTTTCACCACTAACATTCTTATAAGACGGAGTGCGCATGCGCGGGAGTTCCAATATGGCTGCTTGAGCCAGGAGCTCCGCTCCACCCCGGACCGCAGAGCCGCACTACAGCAGCCACAGCCATCAGCGCTGCTCACCGCTAACCCACCCGTGTCAGGGACCCTTGGGGGAGCCAGCGGAGATGTCCGGTCCCCCGGTGAGGAGAGATCTCGGCCCGCTATTTGATACGGCGGGAGCGGACGGGAGTCCCAAGATGGCCACCAGCACGGATCTCTCACAGCCACATGCAGCCCAGCATCCCAAGGCTCCTGAACACAGGCCGGTATTAACCCCCCCAACACTCACTTATGCCCAGGCAGCACAGGGACCCCCAATCCTTCATCAGAACCCCCATCAAGGCTCCCAGAAGCCCCAGGCCTCTGCTAAGGCCTTCACAGGCTCCTCAAGCCTGACACACCAGGAGATGTCTCCCCAGGCCCTATCGATACAGGCCCAGCTCCCAGGGGCAGCAAACCTATCCTCAGGCTTCTCAATCACTGACTTTACACAAATGCAAGAAGACATGTTTATCAAATTCTCCTCATTACTGGAGAAAGGTCTGGCCAGCACAGCACAACAGATCACCAATACGATCAAAGCTGACCTATCGAGTATAGGCTCAAGAATAGAAGCAATAGAGGAAAAAGTTGAGAACACGGTCTCTAGAACAAACCAAAATGCAGCCCACCTCCAGACTATTCAATAACAACTCGATGTGGCCCTTTCCAGGATAGACGAACTCGAGAACAGGTCCAGGAGGTATAATTTCAGAATTAGAGGCCTCCCTGAAACCTTCACAGATATCCCCTCCACGGTACAGGACATTATCTCTGAACTCATACCTAATATCCCCACCCAACGCCTCGAATTAGATAGGGCACACAGAGCTCTTGGACCCCCCAGACAAGACGGTTCACCCAGAGACATAATTGTGAAACCGCACTTTTTTGCGATCAAGGAGGAGGTCATGCGACAATCTCGTCAGAACCCCAAACTGCAACATAAGGGACATCAGATCCAGATTTTTGCGGATTTAGCTCCCTCCACTATTCAAAGACGCAGAACCCTAAAACCACTTCTCTCGGTCCTATCACAAAGGGACATTAAATACCGCTGGTCCTTTCCTTTTGCAGTAAAATTCACATCTCAGGGCAAAACCCACTCTTTCTCCAGTCTCCCAGAAGGTGAAAGACTGCTACTGTCTCTTAAATTTATTTCTCAGGAAGCACCAATGGACTTCTCTGCATCCTCATCAGGCTCGACCAAACGTCCTCCTCCGGGCAGCCCTGTGTCCCCCCTGTGGAATAAGAACACTTCCAAGAGGAGCAAGGATGGAAGACCTCCATAAGACCCAGCTGGTTTCTTAACTTTTTTCTGTCCCCTCAGGGACTCTTTTTGGGGCGGTGGTCCCAACAGTTGTCGGAGCTGGAGCTCCATACCCCCTTATGGTTCAAAGGCTGGTTAAGCCCACTACCCGAATTTCACCTCCCAACGCACCTTGTAGCTACAGTTCTCCCCAACAAAAAACCCCTCCATAGGGGGAGGGAAGCAATCCCCATGGCCAGAACACCATCATCCCTCCCTATAGCAGAACTGTTCAACGGTCTCAGATGCCCTCCAGCAGTCGTTCGGTTCCTCACGAGAATAGTCCTCTCTGACTGTGAAAGTTTTTTTTTCCCTTTTTTTTTTCCTCCTTATCTTATTTAGGAGGTCTGAACTTGATCCAGACTTACTGGGACTTCGGTATCTAGCCCCACTCTAGTATAGGGTGAGTTTGCCTGTATGTCTAGCTACTAATGTCCAAATGTATTCAAGATATGCTTAGATGGTAGGGGTTTCTACACCGTTACAGTGTAGAGCCCGGATCGTTTAGGAAGCAACCAAGTCAGATTTAGGGTAGGGGGGGGAGGGGATGCTACAGTGGGTGGGGAGTTTTCGTTATTGTTTTCAGCATAACGGTGTCTAATTAGTTAACCTGGCACGCAGTGCCGTGAGTAAAGGGCTGTTTGAACCTTACTGTAATTTTTCTCTTACGTTAGTGTGTAAGTGTTAATGTTTTACCACGACATAAAAAGGGTCCGGGGTGGATCCCTTGTGCCTCCTCTCATTTCCAAAGAACCCTTAGTGTCCTTTGGATTTGGGACTTCAGTCGGCCTCCCAGGTGGACTGAAGGCTAAATTTGGGAATATTGCTGAAAATTCTCCACAATATCCCAAGGGTCACATTATGAGACCCATGTCGCTATTTTTGTTCCTGTACGTTTGTTTGTCCTTTTCTACTTTTTGTACCCGCTCATCTCTTTTCTTTTTTCCAGCCGTCCTGCGGGCAGGGGCTCCGCACTTCTCGGAGATAAACTTAGAAGACGCCCATTACTTATCGTGCCAGGCAAGCTGCGGAAGACTTCAATTGGTGAGTGACTGCTTGATCGTGGGTCTCCCTCCCCTCTGCTCACATGACTGACACACATATACTAGGAAACGATCTCAAGGTGGCCTCTCACAACGTTCAGGGCCTGAATTCCCCTAGAAAAAGGAGACTAGCCTTGGACCACTACAAATCTTTAAAACTTGATGTAGCGCTCCTTCAGGAGACTCACTTTCCCATCCGGTACACCCCCAAGTTCCTTCACTCTTATTACCCATCCTTCTTCTTAGCGAATGCCCCTAACAAGACTAAGGGGGTGGCAATTCTATTTTCCAAAAACACCAAATTCTCCTATATTTCTGACTATAAAGATCCGGAGGGAAGATTTGTCGTGGTGAAGGGTACCCTGGAAGGAGTTTTATACACGATTATCTCATATTATGCCCTGAATAAGGGCCAAGCATCCTTTTTCCAGGGACTCCTCAGTACAATAGAACCCCTATTAGAAGGGAAGGTCATTATGGGAGGAGATTCAAATGTGGCGTTTGACCAGGGCTTGGACAAAACTAGGCCCCCCAAGGACCAGCTCACACGTCCCACGAAATTTAGCACCAGAATAGCTAAGCTTCTACATACCCATGGACTTATAGACATCTGGAGGGAACTAAACCCCAAAAGTAGGGACTACACACACTTCTCCTCCCCCCACCAATCTTACGTCAGGATTGACCACATACTTATTCCATCTTCACTTATACCCCTCACCAAAAAAGCTGCAATATTGGATACAGCCTGGTCAGACCATTCACTGGTCCTCCTCACCCTGAGAAATGTCCTCTCGGGGTGAGGAGGTTCCTACTGGCGCCTTAATGAATCCCTGCTTTCTGACCCTTGCTACTGTAAGGAGATAGCAAACTCCATTAAAGAATACTTTACCCTGAATGACATTGATAATATCTCCCCAGAGACCCTTTGGGCCGCCCACAAGGCAACCATTAGAGGCATTCTAATCAGGATCGAGACTCAGTATAAAAAGGAGCGCTTGATAGATATTCAACGCCTTGAAAAAACATTCCTCTCCTTAAAAGCTGAACACAAAAAACACCCGGATAGGACCATTTCAGAAAGGTTAGACGCGACTAGACTTGAGCTGAATCTTGCCTTAACGGCCAAAGCAGAGAAAAACATCAGGTGGAGTGGAGCCAAATTTTACTGCCAGAAAGATAGATTCGGCTCAATGTTAGCCTCCAAACTCACCCCAAGGTTTCGATCCTCCTCCTTCCCTAAACTAAGGGTCGCAGGACAACCCCCAACAGCTAACCCGAACAACATAATGTCCGCCTTTCATGAATTTTATGAAAATCTCTACAAACCCCCCCAAACAGAGAAGGGCCCTGCAACCACTGCCTTTCTGCACAATCTGCAGATCCCTTTGATCTCCAAAGATTGCAGGGATCTAATGGAAGGAGCCTTTTCAGCGGAGGAGGTCAGGGAGGTCATAAAAGGTTTGAAGCCCGGATCAGCCCCAGGGCCAGACGGCCTCTCTGTCCCCTACTACAAACAATTTGGAGAAATTTTAGCTCCTTACTTGGCTAAATTTTTTTAATTCCATTAAATCTGGCACCCCCCTGGATTCACAACTGAATACTGCATTTATCTCTGTCATCCCCAAACCCAACAAAAATCACGAGGAAGTGGAAAATTACAGGCCGATCTCCCTGATTAATAATGACCTCAAAATACTTACCAAAATCCTTGCCAATCGTCTCGCATCATTTATTAATCTTTACATACATAAGGACCAGGTTGGTTTTATACCAGGGAGACAAGGTCCGGACCAAATTAGGAGAGCAATAGACATTGTCTCCATTCTCCAATCAAATTGGGAAGGGGGACCGAAACAGGAAGGATTTCTCCTCTCGTTGGACCTCCATAGGGCCTTCGATTCTATCGAATGGCCTTATCTTTTCTCCTTACTGGAGAAATGGGGTTTCGGACCTAGTTTTCTAGGGACCCTTAAATCCCTATACTCCACTCCAAAAGCAGTAATACGCTTACAAGGTCATTACTCCAAACCTCTCTCTTTTGCGAGAGGCACTAGACAGGGATGTCCTCTATCCCCTTTAATTTTTGCTATTGCGATCGAAACCCTAGCAATCGCAGTCAGATTGGACCCCAATATACTAGGAGTGAAATGCGGCGACCAAGTCCACAAATGCGGGCTATTTGCCGATGATATGCTCTTATTCATCACATCCCCAATCACTTCCCTCCCAAATCTCTGTAAACTCCTAAAGGAATTCTCACGGATCTCTGGTTTAAGGCTGGGTTCACACTGCTGCGGTGCGGGAACGCAGCGAATTTACTGCGGGTTCCCGCACCGCACCAACTCGCACGGCAGTTCACACTGCCATATGCGAACTGCTGGGGAGTGTCATACAATGTTAATGACACCCCCAGTTCAGCCCGCATATCGCAATGCGAACTGACAATTCGGACACTTTCGGATCGCATAGGTGTGAACACCCATGCGATCCGATTTTGGTCCGAACAAAAAAAAGGGTCCTGTGCGAGTTTGGACCGAATGCGGTGCGATATCAGCCATACTATCTGTATGGCTGATATCGCACAGCACAGACATCGCATGTGATGTGAACAGCAGTGCGCTGCGAATCACATGCGATGTCTGCAACGGCAGCAGTGTGAACCCAGCCTAAAGGTAAACTACTCAAAATCATCGGCCTTGAACATTTCCCTCAAATCACATATGGTCTCTTCCCTCCAGAATGCCTTTGAGTTTAGATGGAGCGATTCTTTTATTGACTATTTGGGAATCAAGCTCACTGCAAAAACGGAGCTACTTTATTCGGCCAACTTCCCTCACACATACCGCAAACTAGAGACAGACCTAGGCAACTGGGCAAAGGGTGGGATCTCTTGGTTAGGTAGAATTCATGCAGTCAAGATGACTTTGCTACCTAGACTCCTTTACCTTTTCAGGGCCCTCCCAATAAATATTGTAAAAGATCACCTATCTGCTTTCCAAAGAAAAGTCATCAAGTTTATCTGGGGGGGTAAGAGACACAGACTCCAGCAAAACAGCTTATTCTTATCCAGATCACAGGGGGGCTTAGGTCTCCCTCAGCTCTTCTGGTACTATCAAGCTGCCAGACTCGCCCAGTTATCGGTAGTGTACGCGAAGACAGAAAAGCCAGATTGGATCCAAATTGAGAGACAGGCTGTACCATCATACACCCTAGATTTCCTATTGTGGGTCCCTCCTAGAAAGCGCCCCCCTATTCTCTCACCAACTCTCTCTCAATCCTTTAAATTATGGGACTCACTAAGAAACAATTGGGCCTTAATCTCAAATTGCCACCCACTTGCTCACATTTTCAATAACCCGGACTTTGTTCCGGGTCTAGACATCAAAGCATTTCGATGGTGGCTAGATAAGGGGATGTACCGGATCGGACACTTCTATACGAATCTAGGCCCTATTACCCTGGCCTTTTGTGTGAGCCACTTGGAGATGCCTACCTCGGAGCGATTCAGATTTCAACAAATTCGTCATTTCCTCGCCCACATTGGGGAGGCAAAATCTACCCCCACACATTCACGCCATACAAACTCTGGTGTGGGCGGTCTTCAGAGCAGAGGGGGGGCATCACCGTCATCTATCAGTCACTCGCCAATCAGTCAACCAAGACTCCTTACATGCTCGCATGGGAGTCGGACCTATCCATACAGTGGGACCTAGATAAATGGAGGATTACCTTTTTTAGGACATAGAGGGGCATTAAGAATATCTCCATGATAGAGTCTAGTCTTAAGGTTATTACTAGGTGGTATCTACCTCCTGACAGATTAGCCAAAATGTTCCCCTCGGCTGACCCAAGGTGTTATAGAGGTTGTTTACTTAGGGGCTCGCTCTCCCATATATTCTAGGAATGCCCAAGATTGAGGACATTCTGGAATAAGATTTTCCTCTTGATCAGGAAAATTACCAAGATCCATATCCCGAAAACCCCAGCTATGGCGCTCCTAAATGACAACTTGCCCAGAATTCCGAAGCTTGCCCGCAAACTAATTCACTTTATTTTTCTGGGCGCTAAGCTCACCATCGCCAAGGCCTGGAAGAAACCCAAAGTGTCCCTTAAGGCGGCGATCCGGAAAATCTCCTGGATTATGGCCCAGGAGAAGCTCGCTAGCATTTTCAACAACACAAAAGACCAATTCGAGGCTATATGGGAGCCCTGGGCAAGTTTCATTGGTATTTCCTTGATTCCGGGTATACAACCATAACTCAGCTGTATGTTGCGGGGGTGCGGGGTTTCTTCCCGTGGAATGGCTCTCTTCTCTCTCCTCTCTCTCCTTTCTCCCCCCCCTCTCCATTTCACATTCTTTTCTTTCTCTTTATATACTTTATGTTTTGAACTGCAGACAGTTCGATGGTTTTAGTGACACTTATGATCCCAGATGGTTTCTATACTAAGGGTTTAATATACTCTGATAAGGTTTCCCTACTAGGATTATCTACATTTCAGCTATGATTGCTGGGGGGCTGGGGGGAGCTGATGGAGATTTCGCCGGTCACAGTGTGTTCCCTTTTGGGGTGCTGGCGGAATCCCTCAGGTCTCCTCCACCTACTCCTAGGATAGTCTAGGGATTTCCTTTTCTTTTTTTTTGTGTGTTTTCTTTAGGCCGATAGTGTTGTTCTCTGGGATTAACTGTTATAACCATAGGCCGGGACCTAATCCCTAACATTTGTTCTTTTTTTTGAACTGCCTTACCCCATTGGGGTCTATCTGTATTTGATATGACTTATCTGCCGTTATGATTCATTTCTTGTACAACTTGTTTGTTGAAAAAAAACAATAAATATTTTGAAACGGAACATTCTTATAAGACTGCAGCTCCATCTCCTTAATTAGCGTCTGAGCTCCACAATGCTCTACAAGCACTTACAAATCACCTACTTTACCAGTATGAAAAATAAATTAAGGTATTCAAGTCTACTTCATATGAGTCAAAAAATAAAGCATGAAACTATTTGGTGAGACACCTTAAAGCTAGATGGAAGGTAACTATACCCCAAAATATGGCATTGAACCCTAAACAAATAGCGGAAACTTTTACTAGATATTGGGGGTTATTTACGAAAGGCAAATCCACTTTGCACTACAAGTGCAAAATGCACTTGAAATTGCACTGAAAGTGCACTTGGAAGTGCAGTCGCTGTAAATCTGAGGGGTAGATCTGAAATGAGGGGAAGCTCTGCTGATTTTATTATCCAATCATGTGCAAGCTAAAATGCAGTTTTTTATTTTCCTTGCATGTCCTCCTTGGATATACAGCGACTGCACTTCCAAGTGCACCTTCAATGCAATTTCAAGTGCACTTGGCACCTGTAGTTTGCACTTGTAGTGCAAAGTGGATTTGCCTTTCGTAAATAACCCCCATTATGACTCCCTCTTTCACTTAAGAGCAGATCCTGACACTCCACAGCCCATCACTGCCTTAATTACCATATATACTTGAGTATAAGTCGATTTTTTCAGCACTTTTTTTGTGCTGAAAGTGCCCCCCTCGACTTATACTCGAGTCAAGCACTTTTCTGCAGCAAAAAATTTCATTTTCCAAACCGAATTTGGGGCCCCGTATCTCAGGGCCACTTGGTGCTAGGAACCCCAAATTTGGTGTCCAAACCCAGTGGATCTGCTACCACAACATATCCAAAGCTGGGGTTCCTAGCGCTAAGTGGCCCTGAGATACGGGGCCCCAAACCTGGTTTAGAAAATATTTGGGGCCCTGTATCTCGGGGCCACTTGGTGCTAGAAACCCCAGCTTTGGAAATTTTATGGTGATAGTTCCACACCAAATTTGGGGTCCTTAGCACTAAGTGGCCCTGAGATACGGGGCCCCAAATTTGGTCAACTGTGTCCATCTGCAGCAATGTCAGTGATGCTGCAAATGGGCATTGTTGACCCTCTTTTCCACTTACAGTAGCTGTGCATTTCTCACCCTCGTCTTATACTCAGGTCAATAGGTTTTTCCCATTTTTTTGTGGTAAATTAGATCCTCGACTTATACTCAAGTATATACGGTAATAACTTTTTTAGCTTCCCTGCCACTACTGACTATATCTTCTTCCCAACTCAACTCTTTATCCTGCCCTTTTACCATTTCAGAAATTACTAACGTCAGAGATTCACTTCGCAGGGGATAAATGGCCTCCCCAGTAAATATTATTGACAGTTTAAGAACTCCTTGGCTCCACACTTTGTGGATGTCTATAATCGAGCAATGAAGACAGGCTGCTTTCCTAAGGAAATTGTATGGCTATTTCATCCTAGTAACATCACTTCCAGGTGAGGGTGCAGCGCATGTGCAGTGATGTCATTATGTGTCCTTGTCACGCGATGAAGTCACACACTGGCGGGAGGAGTATAAAGGGATGTGTGAGAGGCGGCAAGTCCTACCAAAACACACAGCTGGCAGACTATGTTTGTTTCCTCTATTAGATAACCTAATCCTATGGTAATTGATTTATTGCCTTGCCTGGTCTTTGATCTTTCTTGGATGCAATAACAATAATATGTATTCCCTCTATTTTGAATTATTTTTTCAGCACCCACTCAAAAAGTCTAACCAGTGAAGAAGTAACATTTGGGTTTCCATCACCCTGTGTGATTGCATTACCCTTGTCAAGCAAATGCTATCTCTGTGATGGAAATTTTTTTCATAGATTCAATTTGGCTTATACTTTACCGTAGGGGTCTTTTGCCACCATTTTTCAGTTTTCAACAACAACTTTTTTTCTATACATATAGTAATTGGGAGCTGTCTGTAAACTTTGTACTGCTCTTATTGTTCAGTATTATCTTCCAGAGTGACAGTTGGGTAAATGTTTGAAGGAGTTAGATCTACTTGTGCTGATACAACCTGAAGGATTCAAGGATATATTTTGATGAGAGGCCCTCTAGCAGATCTAAAAATCTTTTTCCTCAATTGGTTCATGTTTTATGATTTTTTTTGGATCTTTTTCTTAATCAATGTGATGGTAATTGTATTGTTTTTAATTTTAGTGGTTTATAATGTAGCACTCCCTAATCTCCTGAAGAAGCCAGTGTTTTGGTAAAACATGTAGAGATGAAGTGACTGCATGAATTGAACCATGTGGATATGTACCCTTCATGGTGTTGTCTCAAGGTAATGGAATTTTTTTTAATGTTTTTAGCTCTGACATCTCCCCATCCACCCTGTGGACCACATTGCTGACCTGGATGCATACTATCTGTATCTTAAGTTCATTCTCTTGAGCAAAACTTTCACGGTGACTAATTTGTATATACCAAACCATAATTCCCTTTCTTGCAGATTTTGCTGAAGGCATGACTTTAGAGAGGGAAGACTTGAATCTGGTTATTGAATCTCACCTTGATTCCTCTTCTCACTGTTTGCAGGTGCCCTACAGCCAATTGTATTTGCTTAAAAAAACAACTCTGTGAATACCTTTTAATTGATCCATGGCAGACCTTGTACCCAAAAAAAAAGACAAAAAAAATACATATCTTTCTTCAGCTCATCAATCGGACTAGACCATCAAATTATGGGCCCTCCTTACCTACACAGTGGGAAACCTTAAACGCTGTCTTAAGGGGGGTTTAATATGGAACATTTTCAGTCTATACTATTAACCTGCGTAAACTCCACTCTCTGGAAACCCAACACAAGTCAGTACATTCTCCGGAACTAATGGCTGCAGTCTCTGCTACCAGATCATCTCTTACTTAACTCTATAATATTATCTATTATTACTATTGAGACAGTATCTCTTAAAGCAAATATAGGTATGGCAACACATGTAGAATCACCCAACTCTATTCCCTAAGCTATATTCCTTATTGTCATGAGAAACCTCTATCTGTGCAGTGTTCCAGAAGGACCACTGTAATACTTTGTTAACTTCAGAGCTGGTGATTGTTTTCTTGACTCAAATGTGACAAAGAAACTCCAGACTCATCTGCAAAATATAGATCACTCATGTACCATTCAGTCAGGCAAGAGATCTACTATCAAAGTAGGGATGTCACCATATCATATACAGTACTTACTATCACTAGTTTTGCTTCCAGACTTTCAGTATTGTATGGACTCTTCTAAAAATGTATTTGTTCTTCAATAATATTGCAACTTTATTTATATTTTAATAAAGAAGCCAACATTTTGCCTCTATATTTCTGTTGAGATTTCTACCTGATTAGAGGATTCAATTGTCTGCATCTGTCCATTATTAAAACCTAAATTAGAAGTTTGAAAGGAATGCATACAGTAAACAGTTTTTCTTCCTAACCGAAGATCCGAAAACATATTCCTGTTCTGGAAAACACTGAACACTTATGCTTCTCAAAAAGCAGCGATACCTGAAGTATTTCTACATCACAATTTTTTATTTTTTACTTAATGTTTAGAAGAATACAGTACAAAAATGGAGAATGTCAGTTCTATGGCATAATTATAATCAGAAAATAATAAATATGCAGGACTGAAGGAGGTCTGAGCAGCATATACCCAATTAAAGTGCTCAATCCAAACAAATAATGTATTGGGACTTACACTTTGGTCTTACAAAGACCAATAGATAAGATTCTTAAGATAATGTTTTATTAAGAATCTTTTTCACAGCTGTATGTTTTTCATCAGTTGTGTGGCTGCTTCTGATATATCTGCAAACAAGGTCACAGAAATGTGGGGGTTTGAAAGTAAGCCCACTGTCCCACAGGTTTTGGAATCCTGAGTAGATTGCAAAACAGAAGGTGTTCACATGCCTAATTCCATCACATCACATCCCAAAAAAAGGTAATTATTCTTAATTTTAGGACACCTTATGAGGCATGCAAATCATAAAATGTCATCCCTCTGACCAGATGCACATGCAGAAGCACTGATGTATAGTAAAATAGCATTATATTATAATATATATATATATATATATATATATATGAATGAATGAATGAATGAATGATTTATAAAGCGCTGCAAATGCGAACTGAATTGCCTCAAGGCGCTGGGTGCATTCTCTGATGTCAGTTTCTCAGAAAAGGAAGGTCTTTAGTTTTTTTCTGAAGGCCTGGTGGTTTTCTTCCATGCGGATGTTGGTAGGAAGAGCGTTCCATAGTCGAGGTCCTTGGACTGCGAATCTTCGTTCTCCCTTTGCTTTGTAGCGGTATTTGGGAATGGTAAGGAGGTTTTGGTTAGCTGATCGAAGACTGCGATTCGGTGTGTAGTGTTTTATTTTCTCGCGGAGGTATGGTGGGGCGTTTCCTTGTACGCATTTGTGGGTGAGGCAGAGGGTCTTGAATGTGATCCGTTTCTTCACGGTTAGCCAGTGTAGGCTCTTTAGGGATGAGGAGATGGATTCCCAGGGTTTTTTTCCTGTTAACAGTCTTGCCGCCGTGTTTTGGATGAGTTGTAAGCGCGCAAGCTGATATTGGGGTAGTCCTACGTAGAGCGAATTTGCGTAGTCAAGTCGGGAATTGATGATTGTTCCCACAACTGCCGCTTTGTCCTCTACTGGGATGAAGGGGATGAGTCTACATAGTTGGCGGAGGAGATGGTGGGATCCGCTCACCACTGATCCTATTTGTGCATCCATTGTCATTCCTGAGTCAAAAATGACTCCGAGACTCTTGGCTTTGGTGCTTGGGGAGATGGTCTGTCCAAGGATGGTGGGAGGTGTCCATGTAGTCTTTATTTTGGAATTTTTGTTAGCTTGTAGGAGAAGAAGTTCTGTTTTTGATCCGTTGAGTTTGAGGGAGCTAGTGGTCATCCAGTCGTCTATTAGGGAGAGGCATTTCTGTAATTGCTGATGAAGGTCTTTTTGTCCGTTGATACGAAGGTAGAGTTGGGTGTCGTCAGCATATGAATGGAAACAAAGATCAGTTTTCCTGATGATATTGAGAAGTGGGCGGATGTATATGTTGAATAGTACTGGTGACAAGGGTGATCCTTGAGGGACTCCGCAGGAGACTGCCCGAGACTGCTGCAGCACTTTCAAAAGCTCCTGAGCGAAACATGTAGAGCAAGAAGTGGTTGCATGTGTTATATGAATGTTATGATTTTTGAACATTTATTGTCATTTTGAAGAAACATACTGTATGTTTAATAAAATGTATATTTTTATAAATCTTTTTGTACATTATTTTGGTACCTTTAACCACTTCCCGCCCAGCCTATAACATAATTATGGCTGGGAAGTGGTTCTGTTATCCTGATTGAGCGTCATATGACATCCAGCAGGATAACATGCCGGCACACGCGCGAAGCGCGGCATGTCAGTCTGACACGCTGCATCTCTGATCATGATAAGAAGTCTCTGACAGAGGCTTCTTACCACGTGATCAGCTGTGACCAATCACAGCTGATCATCGCGAGAACCAGGAAGTGTAGGTAAATGGCATTCCGTTAGTTCGCGCTGACAGGGAGAGCCGATCGGCAGCCCTCCCTGTCAGAGGGGGGTCTGTGCTGATGATCAGCACATTGATTATCAGCACAGCCCCATCAGATGTGCCAATCAGCTGCCAATCAGTGCCCAGCAGTGCCCCAATAATAAAGTCTGCCAGTGTCCACCACAGTGCCAATCAGTGCCCATCACAGTGCCAATCAGAGCCCATCACAGTGCCAATCAGAGTCCATCACAGTGCCAATCAGTGCCCAGCATTAATACCTGTCAGTACCTGCCCAATCAGTGCCATCTAATAGTGTCCATCAATGCCACCTCTCAGTGCTGCCTGTCAGTGCCCATCAGTGCTGCCTGTCAGTGCCCATCAATGCCGCCTGTCAGTGCCCATCAGTGCCTCCTCATCAGTGCCCATCAGTGCCACCTTATCAGTGCCAACTCATCAGTGCCCATCGGTGCTGCCTCATCAGTGCCCGTCAGTGAAGGCAAAAACATTTTATAACAGAAACAAAGAAAACCTTTTTTTTCAAAAATGTCAGACTTTTTTAGTTTGTTTAGCAAAAAATAAAAACCACAGAGGTGATAAAATACCACCAAAAGAAAGCTCTATTTGTGGGAAGAAAATGATAAAAATGTAGTTTGGGTACAGTGTTGTATGACCACGCAATTGTCATTCAAAGTGCGACAGCACTGAAAGCTCAAAATTGTCCTGAGCAGGAAGGGGCGAAAGTGCCTGGTATTCAAGTGGTTAAAGTCCCACCTGTTCTTTACCAATTGTTCTTATTTACCCAATGGGATGTGGTGCCTAGTTCTGACCCCTCATTGCCCAGCCCTAAAATCAACAGTTCTCGATGTGCATCTGGCCAGAGGATTGAAATGCAATGGTTTGCATGTCTCCACCAACGGTTCTGAAATAAGGAATAAAACTCTTATTTTTGGGATATGAGATGAAATGAGACATGAATGCTTTCTGTTTTAAGAAGGATTTATGTGTTACGCACTGATTACAGTTGAGGGCTTTTTTTCCCATTACTTCCCGCTCACCATAACTTGCATGATTATACTGTTACATTGGGGTAAGAGAGTGCACCAGTTTGTGCAACTGCTTATGGGACTTTTATATTATGAAGGATCTATCACCTAGGGCAGCCTTTTTCAACTAGGGTGCCTTCAGGTTTCTTCAGGGGTGCCTTGGCAAAATGTCTAAAAATTGCCCCAAAACTATATACAACCCAGTGGATGGATCAAGCCTGTCTTTTAGTTATACAAAGCCAGAGGTATTCCTTGGGCACCATTACACAGTGTTCTTGTTTGCCCCTCCCCTGCCCCTCTCCATAAGCACTGGAGTCACATTAGCTGGGCAAGGTAGAAAAACTAAGGAAGAAGATAAACAGTGTACTAGTCAGTACCAGTGTGCAAAGGTGTACTTGTTTCGGAAGAATAAATCACCTCTAATGATGAGCATCCTATGTGTGTGGATGCTGTTGCATTATGTAAAAGTATTAATTTCATATTTAGCATTTTAGAATGGGGTGCCCTGAGAGCTGGCATAATTTTAAAGGGCTCCTTGACTGAAAAAAGATTGAGAAACACTGGTCTAGGGCCACACCCCTATGTTTCAGCCATTTAAGTGGTTATTTCCTTCATCTTTCTCCTTGTGTAATCTCTAAAATAATAAAATCCATCAAACATTTTAAGATGATGTTGTTTCAGATTTTGGAGTTCAGTTTACTTCCACACATTCTGGCATTGTTCTCACTTTTCCATTGCACGTGTATACATATCAGGATGCTTAACCTGTTGCAACCCACGCAGCAAAAGGGTGGACTTTGATGCCCACAGACTGTACATATATACCACTGGGCAGCTGATGTTTCTGTGCTGTTCACTGTGTAATCCCAGCACAGAGATTAAGCTGCCAAAGACAGCTCTCAGTCTCCATTAACTATAGCACAGTGGTCACATGATTGCTCATCCTTTCAAACCCTCAGGCATTTAGAACCTTTTAAAGGGACACCAAGGCAGGATGAGATTAAAGTGGAACTTCACCCTAAAAGAGAAGTTCTGCTTCCCCCATACAAACACTTTTGGACTTTTGGGGGGGTCGGTACTTTTGGGTGGGTGGGTACTATGATAGGTACCATCTCCCACTTCTGGTCAGATCATCTAGGCAATTCCAATGGAAGCACCACCCCTGCGCAAGCAACCTCTTGAGACACATCACAGGTTTCAGGAGGCTGCGGGACTTTTCACACAACACAGCAAGCTGGGGTGCATGTGCAGGAAGAAATCAGCTGTGAAGTCACAACCAGCCTCCCACATGAAACATGCTGACAACAGGGACCCAAAGATCAGTGAAGAACTGGCTTGAATGAGGACAGTGCTGGATCTTTGGACAGGTAAGTGTCTAAGTAATGTAGCTGCTGACTTTTTAAGCCAATTTTTGAGACAACCCAAGTGCTGTAAACTCTCATTTGTGCCCTGGTATGTTGCACCCTGATTTGTTAGATTTTCTCTTGTGATCCAGCTTGACTTAACTTTTCCTTTGAGTTATCCCTTTCTCAGCTTCCTTGACTTAATGTTCAGCTCTTATTCTGATTTTATTTTCCAGTGTCACTTCTGACCTCACCTTGTTGGTGGGTTATTCCTGCTTGTCTGGGACCAACTTTTTTTTTTTTTTATTTAGTTGTGGCTAACTACGTTGCCATATCATCCTGTGTTATCACATGGCTCAGGTTGCATTTTTCCTTTGGGGGTCTAGTGAAAACAGGGTACACCCTAGACGCTACACCCAGATATTCCCATGCCTGTCAAGGGACTCAAATAATAAAATAAAAACAGCTACCCCTGTTTTTCACCATTCCAGCAATTTTAATTTTTGTTGTAAACATTTTATAGTATGATGCAAATAATGTTGCAGTGCAACTAAAACAAAATGATGAAACAAAAAAGTCCTTAAATATGTATGTGTGGCCAACCACCAGTGAATTCCAGATATCCTAGACTTCTCTTTAATGGATCCCCCATGGGTCACATGCATACCAATCAGTGAACCATATGCGCTCACCTCCTGGGCTGGACCTTAATCAATAATCAAGATCAAATGCACGTTTTCCCCTCTAGCGCTATACTCCAACTGGCTCCTGGCTCCCAGTAGCAATCACAGGCACTGAAGCATGGACTGAACCTTCTATTTGACCTCCTCCTCTCTGTGTGACATGTGTCCATGCAAAAGGTATTAAACCAATAGTGCTATCAATACGTTTTAAAAAAATGGGACACTCACAAACAAATACACTCTCAGTGTCATGTCCGGCGCATAGTGTTAAAAGTAAACCACTTTCTCACCCCAGGGTCTCCACACCACCCAGTGGTGGCATCAAATGTGTTGACTTGACTCCGTTCCTATATGCATTACACCTCCAAAGGCTTCCTCAGTAGAACAAAGACCGGGCAGCACAACCTCTTTAGATAAACTAATGGCTGGCTCTGAGCTCCACAGCAATCAAAGCCAGACTGAAAGTGATGTCACAGGTCAACCAACCAACCCAGAAGTGAGGTCACCCTTGGTCATCTTGCACCCTGTGTCCCCAAATGGGAAAAATACAGAGAACATTCTGGCAAGGCCACTCCAAACCAGGCGGGAAAATTTCCAGCATAACAGGCAACCACCTGGCTTCGATCAGCTCCCCTGGATACACAAAAATGCAACCTCCATATATGTAAAACCAGCCAGCCCTGGGCTCCACAATGGTCCAGGACAGACAGGTAATGACATCACAGATTATCTGATCGACCTGGAAGTGACATGATTAGTGGGCATCTTGTCCCCTGTGTTTCCACTGGGAACAAACAGGGAACTTCCACCAGATGCTGAAAATACTAAATATTGATCAACTCCCCTGCATACACAAACTGTACACATATATACACACTAGTTAATCACAATCAATATATATAGGCAAGACTACTATCTTATAAAATATAAATAAAACATTATGAATACAATTTTTTACAGGATTCAGACTACATCAGAGAAGAACTGGTAATGCTCAAATAACAGTGATTCCACACATGTTTTTTGTTTGTTTTATTACAGATAAATTACCTAGAATAATCACATTCTCTTGGGGATGGTATAACACATTTATCATTTAAAAATTACTAGTTTCCTCAAGAGTTTTAATGAAGCTATGAACAACTGTATACTTCCACGCTAACACAAAGTAGTCATTATTGCTACTCCTAACAAGGTAAAAGAATAATACACTAAGCACATTTAATCAAGTTGCTGTACTCAAGTTTATTAAAAATGTTCAAGGAGAATTACATTCAAAAACAAAACTTGGTACAGAAAAATTCTGAAAGTAACATGTAAGTTTAAGTGTAGGTCAAAGTAGTCCAAAAACAAGCATTTAACAAATTTTCTATGCCACCTCAAGCAGTAATATGTTATGCAAACACAATTATTTGTGTTAAATAATAGTGGTAGTAGTTAGTAGTATTACTAATAATTAAATTGTTATGTTAGTCCTCTTGTCCCCTAATGCCTCATACACACAATCGGATTTTCTGCCAACAAAACAGTGGAATTTTGTACGAAGGGCGTTGGCTCAAACTTGTCTTGCATACACATGGCCAAACAAATGTTGGCCAACAATTACGAACGTAGTGACGTTCTAAATGTACTACAAGCTGATAAAAAGGAAGTTCACTAGTCATGCGCCACCCTTTGCACACCCTCTGCTAATCTCGTGTTAGTAGAGGTTTGGTGAGTGTCGATTCACGCTTTTCAGCCTCATGCTTGTCAGTTCGTTTCTGTTTTTCAGGTTGTGCTTGTTGGTTCATTTCTGTTTTTCAGTGCATGCTTGTCAGTTCGTTTCTATTTTTCAGTGCGTTCATTTTGGTTCGCTTCTGATTTTCAGTGCCTGCTTGTCAGGTCCTTTCTGATTTTTTTTTTTTTTTTTTAATTCTTTTTATTGAAGTTTTTCATTTATACAATAACCTCTAGGCTGCCAACGTGACAGAGCCCAGATTTGGCCTCGCAGGGCCCAACAATGAGTCTTACCCCCTAATTCCCTCCACCCTCCCCCTGGAATCCCCCTCCCTCCCTGTCACATCCCAAGTCCAATTCCGAGTAGCTAACGTATACTTAATAGCTCCTGTAATATGAAGTTGTTGCACCGCCGGGTCAGAGTGATTTATTACCTTATATTTCCCCCATCCCTCGTTTTTCAATCAATCCTCCTGGTTCTGTGTTAATTGGCGTTACCTCGCATTAATAAGTTACCCTCTACCTGTCATTGTTAACCTTGTATTATTTTGATTATCCTAATGTATTTTCATCTCCATACCATGCCTGCCATACCTTGTCAAATTTATTTTTACATCCTCTTGCTTGATACGTAGATTTATAATAAGGCATCATATTATTTACCAACTTTTTCCAAAATGCGACATCTGGCGCTTGGGGATCCTTACATTTTAGTAGGATGGCCTTTTTGGCGTAGAAAAGCAGAATATTGAGCAGTGTTCTTAAGGCTCTGGTCTGTACCACCTCCTGTACCAAACCCAGCAGGCACACCTTAATACTTAGTGGAATAGGTATTGTGAGGAGGCCCGAGATACATGAAAGGACCTCCTCCCAATATCTTTTTATTTGTGGGCAGTCCCAGAAAATGTGGCTGGCGTCTGCCGGGGAAAAAGTGCATCTCCAGCACTCCGCTGAAGTCAGCCCATAAATTTTTCCTAATCTTGCCGGAGTTTAATAACACCTGTGAAGGAATTTGAATTGAATCAGCCTATCTCTGGCTGATACCAGATGCTTAAATGGTTGATCCCATACCTCCTCCCAGTCCTCCCCCTGGAGCTCTGGAACTTCCATTTCCCATTTACTTCTGGTCTTTGCGATAGCTTTTGGTGTACTTTTGAAAAATTCTTTGTATGATTTGGAGAGGGGTTTGTCCAGAGCCTCCTCTGATAGCATTGACTCAAGAGTGGATGTCAAAGACTCTACTTTACGTACCCTGAATTGCGACTGATAGGCATGTCGAAGTTGTAAGTATTGAATAGATAGGCGTTTTCTAAATTGTGTCTTAATTTTAGCTGAGGGAACGTCAGAAGGTCTCCAAAAGCTGTTATGTCACCTAATGTCTTAATCCCCTTTATTGCCCATATCATGGGGTCAGGTATGCTGTAGAAGTGCTGTAGCACAGGATTCATCCACAGCGGCGTTGTGGGTGAATGACCCTGATAGCTTGGGGATGCCAAATGTATCGCCATGTCCCACGCTTTTATTGTAGCCTTCATAGTTAAAGTCAATGGTAATTCAGACTTAAGCCCCCTGAACAATGCCATACGCAAACTTTCATAGGACCCCAGGTGGGCCGCCTCCAACACCGTGGCAGCGTCTCCTTCGTCCATTATTAGCCATCTGCGGGCAAAAACCATCTGCCCTGCCAGGTAGTACTTATGCCAATCTGGGAGGGCCAGACCCCCCTCGTCTGCCGGTTCCTGAAGTACCTTAATCCCAATCCTGGGAAGTTTAGGAGCCCACAAAAAGGAGCCTACTATACCGTCTAGTTGACGAAAAAAAGATTTTGGTATCCACACTGGAGCATGCCTCAAAAAGTACAATATCACCGGCAAGACCTTCATTTTGAGTAGGCTGATCCTGCCTATCAAGGACAATGGAAGTCTGGACCATGCCTGCGTTTTTTGTTTGAGGAAGGCTATCAGTGGAATAACATTAAGGGGCATGTAATCTTCTATTTTTGCTGTGATCTTTACCCCAAGGTATTTCATAGACGTTACCCATTGTAGTGGCAGATCGGGGTCAACCCCTTCCCTTGCTCTATCATCTAAAGGAAGTATTGAGGACTTGTTCCAATTCACTTGTAGCCCCGAAAATCTTGCAAAATCATCCAGGATTTCCAGTACCACAGTTAGTGAGTTTTTCGGGTCTGACAGAAACAGGAGCATATCATCTGCATAAAGTGCAACTGTTTCGTGTATGGTGCCCACTTTAATATCTTGAACCCTCCCAGAGACCCTTAAGGCAATGGCCAATGGCTCTATCACAAGAGCGAAAA
The DNA here is from genome assembly GCA_037952925.1 of Lithobates clamitans. Lineage (NCBI taxonomy): Eukaryota > Metazoa > Chordata > Amphibia > Anura > Ranidae > Lithobates > Lithobates clamitans. The sequence continues at coordinate 11,151,825 of JBBGZY010000323.1, read as the reverse complement.
GGAAGGGGGACAAAGGGCACCCTTGCCTCGTGCCCCTTCCTATTTCAAAAAAAGGAGACACCCTCCTACCCATACGAATCGCCACCTTGGGGTTACTATATAGCAGTGAGACCCATTTTCGAAATTGTGGTCCAAATCCCATGACCTCCAACACCTTATTCATGAATTGCCAATCTACCGAATTAAAGGCCTTTGCTATATCGAGAGATACCACTATTTTTGATTCAGAGTCTGTAGGGGGAAGTTGTAGATGTGTAAACAGTCTCCTAAGATTTGTGTCAGTCGATTTTCCTGGCATGAAGCCGGTTTGGTCTATATTCACTATAGTCTGTATAACCTGGGCCAGTCTGGTTGCTAGTACTTTAGTTAAGATTTTAAGGTCTGAATTTAGAAGGGCAATTGGACGATATGATGCACATTCTGTCAGATCCTTCCCTGGTTTTGGTATGAGAATCATATAGGCTTCCATCATTGAGTCAGGTAGGGAGGAGTGCTCTAGACAATGTTCCAATAACCAATTGAATCTACCTGCTAGTTGTTCAATGTTGGCCCTGTAAAAGTCCGCCGGTATACCATCTGGCCCGGGGGCCTTATTGCGCGGGAAGGCGCATATTGCGGCCTCTATTTCTTTTTTTGTTATTTTAGCTTCCAGAATGTTGCAGTCCTCCTCCGATAATCTAGGTATCGGTAGATTTCGCATTACATTATCCAACTCCTCCCTGTCATAAGGAGGAATGGGAGAATACAGCGACGAGAAAAAGTCCACAAATTCCTGCATGATAAGTACCGGATCACTGACCAGCTTCCCATTTCTATTTTTGATAATTGGGATGTGGGCCATCGGAGGGTGATCCGCTACCAGCATGGCCAGGAGCTTCCCATTTTTATCCCCTTCAGCGAAAATTTTATTTGCCCTCTGGGATTCCTCTATTTTTGTCAGTCCTTTAACCTGCAGTGACAGACGTCTTCTGGCCTCAAGGAGGGATTCAAACAATTCCCTCGATGGGGTTGCTGCATATGCCCCGGCCCGTTCATTCTCTTCCTGTTGGATATTTTTATATTCCTCATTTTCATTTACCCTGGCTGTCTTAATAGCCGATATGGATTCCCCTCTTACTATCGCCTTATAGGCATCCCAGACCATTGGTGGCTCTGCCGAATCAACATTGCACTGCCAGTAGTTTTTCGTTGCCCCCTCCAGCTGGGCAGCAACCTGTTCGTGCTGCAACCACTCTGGAGACAGGCGCCAACTCCCCCTCTCCCCCCCCGTACCCACGGCCAAGGTGAGGAGGAGGGGATTGTGATCCGACAGACCCCCAGCTATGTACTCTATACTAGACACATACTGTAACATGGTGTTATTACCAAAAGCCAAGTCTATTCTCGCTGAGGAGCCATGTGCTGTTGAAATATGGGAGAAACATTTTTCAGCTGGATGTTTCCATCTCCATATCTCCTCTACTCCAACCGTGGTGGCCCAACTCTTTAGTTCTTCAGAGCTTGTCCTGCCTGGGTTGGAGGAGTCCAAGGCCGCATGTAACACAGCATTGAAATCCCCCATCACCACCAGGGGCAAGTGCAAAAATTGTGCCAGTCTTGTTACCATGTCATATAGAATTTGGACCTGGAAAGGTGGAGGTACGTATACAGTTATTAGTAACATTTGACTCTTAAGAATATCCATTATCACTGCAGCATACCTGCCCTCTGGATCAGTAATTACGTGGTGAATAGTGCAAGAAACAGATCTACTAATGAGAATGGACACTCCTCTTGCAAACGTGGAATATGTGGAGTGGACTGCTCTTTGTATCCACCTTTTACTTAGGGCCAACACCTTACTTCCCTCTAGATGGGTCTCTTGCAGTACCACTAGGTGAGGTTTGTAATGTTTTAAGTAATGAAAGACTGAGGCCCTCTTGAACTTGTTATTGAGTCCCCTGACATTCCAGGACACTATATTTATTTTATCCGTCATAAATTATCCTGTTTAAATGTCCAATAATGTGGAACATCAGGGGACCCAATCTTCTCCTCCCAGCGGTGCTTCCCACATCCACACATATTAATAAATTTCCATACCATTTAGAAAATTTGGACCTTTGGGCTGTGACAAATGTACCTTCTCCCCCTGCTATTATACCAGAGAAAAGTCCCCAACTAAACTCAAAAACAGTTCTGGTAGGTAGCTTCATCCCAAAAAACAACAAAAAAACCTTCTTGTGGAATCTGGTCGTTGCGATCAACAGTTCTGCAGCTCGATGTCCACTCTTTCTGTTTCCTCTTTGCTCCTTTTCAAAAAATTGCTGTTTGGAGCATCCAAAAAACGTAAAAAAATAATAACGTAGTAAAATAATAATATTTAGCATAGAAAAAAGTACCTCTGCACATGACGGGAAAGATCCTTCCTTCCTTGCTAAAATGTAGAGAATTTCCATGATGCCGTCCTCCGTCCGGAATTAGAGATTGTCAACGCCGTCTGTATCCCCAGCTTTTCTCTGTCGTATTGGCATGTGCTCTTTTTCTCTCCTCCTGAAACTCTGTCCCGCTGGACTCCTGTATAGCTGGATGCTGGTTCTATGTAGAGATTCTCTGGAGTATAGAGGATTCCTTTAAGATCTGACTTTGTGCAATTCGGAATGATTGCAATTCTTCTTGCTCTTTATTCCCCGATTTCCTGAGTGTTAAGGATATAAACTTGTGCCACTCAACAACGCACAACAGGTGCAACTACGGTTGAATTCAGTCTCATGCATTTTTAGGAAAGTTCCTTGTCTAGCCAGTCACTGGCCTCTCCAGGATCTTCAAAGAATTTCACGCTGCCCTTATGTTGAATCCTGAGCTTACTCGGGTATATCATGCTGTATTGGATCTCTTTGTCTCTCAATCTTTTGCGTATGTCGTTGAAAGACCTGCGTTGCTGCTGTGTGGCTGCCGAAAAATCAGGAAAAAACATTACTCTTGCATTTTCATATTATTGAACTTGTCTGGCCTTGGCCAAAATCATATCCCGGTCTCTATAATTCAGAAACCTGACCAGAAGGGGTCTCGGGAACGCTCCCGGCGGTCTGCGCCCTGTTGGTACTCTGTGGGCTCTTTCAACCACATAGGTTGGGGGCAAATCTTTCAGCGATAGGAGTTGTTTAAAGAAACCTTCAGCAAATAGAACAGGCTTGTCCCCCTCTGCCCCTTCAGGAAGGCCCACCACTCTGATGTTATTTCTCCTCTGACGGTCTTCTGCATCTATGGCTCTACGCTGCAAGGCAAGCACCATATCCTTCAGTTCATCTATATTTGTCCCCTGAGAGTGCGTAATATCTTCCACGTCAGAGACCCTCGTTTCTACCGTGGTAAGCCGCCCCCGGATCTTGTCTAGATCGTGCCTTATCAAGGTACATTCAGATGATAGATGATCGATTCTACCCATGAGTTCCGACTTACTGGCGTTTATGGCTTCTAGGATCGGACGAATTATGGCGTCTGTATCCACAGCTCCCTGAGACTCCTCTGCTTGATCTTCTGCGAGCTCCATCTCAGCAGTTTCACTTTCCGTCGCCATCTTTCCAGAAGTCAGCGTGGCGCGCTTTGCTGATGTCCGTGCTGGCAAGATGGCGGGGGCGGAGTCTTTCGTTCCGTCTTTCATAGAGCGGGTATGGCGCTGTTCGTTCGCGGCTTTCTGCTGCTTCTTTGAGGACGCGGAATGCATCATTCTGCTCCTGACTCCTTCCCCCACCTGATTATTAAGTTTGGGTGGTAATAGGAATGCTCCAAATGCACGGATTTTGTCAGGATAAACGGAGCCTCTGGGAAACACTTGCTGCCTCGATCACATCCGGCCACGCACCCCAGGTTCTTTCTGATTTTAAGTGCGCTCTTGTCAGTTCGTTTCTGAACAGTCATTCCTTTACTAGCCATGTGGCGTTCTTGTCGGAGAGATTGTGCTATTGTTGGACTTGGAGTTATTGCTTTGACCCTAGTCCAGTCGTGGAACAGGGAGAGGAGGAGCTCCTGGACCAATAATTGGTTGCTTAATCGTGACCAATTCTGTCATCTGCCTTTGCTGCTGGAGCTCCAGGAGAATAATCCTGATGATTTCAGGAATTATCTCTGGATGACGGACCTCTGCTTTAACTGTCTATTGGCTTTGCTGACCCCCTATATTACTGAGCAGGACACATGCATGCGGCAAGCCATCACTCCCAAACAAAGGCTCGTCGCCACCTTGCGGTACTTGGTGATGGGAAGAAGTCTCCAGGACCTTAAGTTTACCACTAGGATCTCCCCCCAGGCTCTGGGAATCATTATTCCAGAGACCTTTTCTGCCATCATACAAGTCCTGCAGAAGGACTATGTTCGGGTAAGTTTTAGCCTTTAACATCATTTCTTATGTATTTAATGTTTGCTAATGTATTGTATTAATTTCTTCATTCCATAATTACCATTATTGTAATATCCTGTGAATTTCCTCGTTTTCCTTCAGGAATATTTGCCTTCACTAACCTCCCCAGCATGCTATCCTGGGCCCATACACACCTAGCCTAGTAACTTAACAATGTATTTTGTCAGCTACATTTACGGATGAGCTTCGAGTTTGAGTCGAACTCATGTTCGACTCGAACATCTGCTGTTCGCAAGTTCGCCGAACAGTGAACAATTTGGGGTGTTCCCGGCAAATTCGAATGCCACGGAACACCCTTTAAAAGTCTGTGGGAGAAATCAAAAGTGCTAATTTTAAAGTATTATATCCATGGTATTGTCATAAAAAGTGTTTGGTGACCTGGGTCCTGCCCCAGGGGACATGGATCAATGCAAAAAAAAGTTTTAAAAACAGCCGTTTTTTCGGGAGCAGTGATTTTAATAATGCTTAAAGTGAAACAATAAAAGTGTAATATCCCTTTAAATTTCGTACCCCTGGGGTGTCTATAGCATGCCTGTAAAGGGGCGCATGTTTCCCGTGTTTAGAACAGTCTGACAGCAAAATGACATTTCCAAGGAAAAAAAGTCATTTAAACTACTCGCAGCTATTAATGAATTGCCGGTCCGACAATACACATAAAAGTTCATTGATAAAAACGGCATGGGAATTCCCCTCAGGGGAACCCCCGAACCAAAATTTCAAAAAGAAATGATGTGGGGGTCCCCCTAAATTCTATACCAGGCCCTTCAGGTCTGGTATGGATATTAAGGGGACCCCCGGCCAAAATTAAAAAAAAAAATGGCGAGGGGTCCCCCTCAAAATCTATACCAGACCCTTCAGGTCTGGTATGGATTTAAAGGGGAACCCCGCTCCAAAATTTAAAAAAAAAAAGGCGTGGGGTCCCCCCAAAAATCCATACCAGACCCTTATCCGAGCACGCAACCTGGCAGGCCACAGGAAAAGAAGGAGGGATGAGAGAGCGCCCCCCCTCCTGAACCGTACCAGGCCGCATGCCCTCAATATTGGGAGGGTGCTTTGGGGTAGCCCCTCAAAACACCTTGTCCCCATGTTGATGGGGACAAGGGTGTCATACCCAAAACCCTTGGCCAGTGGTTGTGGGGGTCTGCGGGTGGGGGGCTTATCGGAATCTGGAAGCCCCCTTTAGCAAGGGACCCCCAGATCCCGGACCTCCCCCCTGTGTGAAATGGTAAGAGGATACAAAAGTACCCCTACCATTTCACTAAAAAAGTGTCAAAAATGTTAAAAATGACAAGAGACAGTTTTTGACAATTCCTTCATTTAAATGCTTCTTCTTTTTTCTTTCTTCTATCTACCTTCGGTTTCTTCCTCCATCTTCTTCTTCTTCTGGTTCTTCCTCCGGTGTTCTCGTCAGGCATCTTCCTCCGCGGCATCAGCGTCTTCTTCCCTTCTTCTCCGGGCCGCTCCGCATCCATGATGGCATGGAGGGAGGCTCCCGCTGTATGACGCTTCTCTCTTCATCTTCTTCTCTTCATCTTCTTGTCTTCATCTTCTTTTCGGGCCGCTCCGCATCCATGATGGCATGGAGGGAGGCTCCCGCTGAGTGACGCTTCTCTCTTCATCTTCTTCTCTTCATCTTCTCTTCATCTTCTTTTCGGGCCGCTCTGCGGGAGGCTCCCGATGTGTGACGCTTCTCTCTTCATCTTCTTCTCTTCATCTTCTTGTCTTCATCTTCTTTTCGGGCCGCTCCGCATCCATGATGGCATGGGGGGAGGCTCCCCCTGTGTGACGCTTCTCCTCTTCTGACGGTCACCCGGTGACCCCGCCCCCCTCTGATGCATGGGGACTTGATGGGGTCTTCCCTGTGGCATTCCCGGTGACGAAGAAGAAGGGAAGAAGACGCCACGGAGGAAGATTCCGGACGAGAACACAGGAGGAAGAACTAGAAGAACCAGAAGAAGAAGATGGAGGAAGAAACCGAAGGAAGATAGAAGATAGAAGAAAGAAGAAGCATTTAAATAAAGGAATTGTCAAAAACTGTCTCTTGTCATTTTTAACATTTTTGACAGTTTTTTGTGAAATGGTAGGGGTACTTTTGTACCCCCTTACCATTTCACACAGGGGGGAGGGCCGGGATCTGGGGGTCCCCTTGTTAAAGGGGGCTTCCAGATTCCGATAAGCCCGCCGCCTGCAGAGCCCCACAACCATCGGCCAAGGGATGTGGGGATGAGGCCCTTGTCCTCATCAAAATGGGGACAAGGTGTTTTGGGGGGCTACCCCAAAGCACCCTCCCAATGTTGAGGGCATGTGGCCTGGTATGATTCAGGGGGGGGCGCTCTCTCGCCCCCCCCTCTTTTCCTGTGGCCTGCCAGGTTGCGTGCTCGAATAAGGGTCTGGTATGGATTTTTAGGGGGACCCCACGCCATTTTTTAAAAAATTTTGGCGTGGGGTCCCCTTAATATCCATACCAGACCTGAAGGGCCTGGTATGGAATTTAGGGGGGCCCCCACATCATCTTTTTTTTACATTTTGGTTCGGGGTGTCCCCCTGTGGGGAATTCCCACGCCGTTTTTATCAATGAACTTTTATGTGTATTGTCGGACCAGCAATTCCTTAATAGCCGCAAGTAGTTTTAAATGACTTTTTTCCTTTGAAATATCATTTTGCTGTCAGACTGTTCTAAACACGGCAAACATGCGCCCCTTTACAGGCATACTATAGACACCCCCCAGGTATGAAATTTAAAGGGATATTACACTTTTATTGTTTCACTTTAAGCATTATTAAAATCACTGCTCCCGAAAAAACGGCCATTTTTAAAACTTTTTTTTACCCAGGTCCCCAAACACTTTTTATGACAATAACTTGCATATAAGCCTTTAAAATTAGCACTTTTGATTAATCATGTTCGTGTCCTATAGACTTTAATGGTGTTCGCGTGTTGGAACAAATTTTTTGCCTGTTCGCAAGTTCTGGTGCGAACCGAACAGGGGGGTGTTCGTCTCATCCCTAGCTACATTTTTGTGCTTACCATAAACACCCCCTAAAATGTGTACAAATGTTATTGTTCTCAAATTCAGGCAGAGTGCAAGAGGCTATTTTTTGGGGCCCAAACTCATTTTGAACCCCCCCACCCCCTAATGCTAAGTCAACCTATATCAATTCTCTGCTGACTTTGCCAAACCCTAAACACTATACCTCTTTTGTGGTCATATTTCTGGATGAATTCACCAAAGCATGTAGTGCAAGGGCCTGCCTTAATACTTTCAGATGGTACTGTTGTAAGTTTTGGTCTACTATTATCTTGATAGGTAATTTCAGAATGTAAAATTGTGCTTCAATTTGAACAGTGTGTATTCATATTTTTGGATTACGACACTTCTTACCTGTCCAGTGGGCTTTCAATAGTGTAAGTAAGGAGGGGCTGGCCAAAGTAACACACATTACTTATGCATTCAGCTTTCAATGAAGTGGAGAGGGTTACCTGTCCAAAACATCTACCCACCCCCCACCATAACATTTTTACAAAATTTGGCTTTGCGATTCATTTAAAACTGTACAAACAAGAACAAAATAATGACAACTATAAAATTACATTTTTTTTAGATTTTCCCTAAAATATCTATGATGTTGCAAAGTTTGTTTTGTACATCATGGATGTTTTGTTTCATTTTTTCCAAATCACGATTGCACACCATGAGCTCACTGATCAGGATTTGTGCACTTGCATTGCGGAAGTGATTTTCTTCTTCCACCACATCAACATCACCTAAAAATAAAAAAACACACCATGTATTAAAAATATGTGGGCATCCATCTATTACCTGAAGCTGTGGTGTCAGACACTGACCTGTGGTCGACACAATTTCCATTACTTCCTGCACATCAGCATCCACATCTTCAGGGTGTGTGGTGAGTTCTATTTCTTCAGGATGTTCAGTAGGTGCTGGGTTACTGGAGTCCCCAGATGTCCCTCTTTTTTTCTCCCCTATGTGAATACAAAAAAGGTATACTTAGCAGACAGATATGTTAGGCTAGAAATAGTAATATGAAACATTGCTTGGAAGTGACTTTCAATTGTCTGTTTTGGCAGAGTTCCACGCTGAATACATGATTTTTTCCCTTTCAAAATCTGGAATACTTACCTGTTTTGTGCAAGTTTCACACATGGTGAGACCCCTAGTATCTACTGGAGCACCTGCGTGGGAAATGATGTGGGGGTCCCCCTAAATTCTATACCAGGCCCTTCAGGTCTGGTATGGATATTAAGGGGACCCCCGGCCAAAATTAAAAAAAAAAATGGCGAGGGGTCCCCCTCAAAATCTATACCAGACCCTTCAGGTCTGGTATGGATTTAAAGGGGAACCCCGCTCCAAAATTTAAAAAAAAAAAGGCGTGGGGTCCCCCCAAAAATCCATACCAGACCCTTATCCGAGCACGCAACCTGGCAGGCCACAGGAAAAGAAGGAGGGATGAGAGAGCGCCCCCCCTCCTGAACCGTACCAGGCCGCATGCCCTCAATATTGGGAGGGTGCTTTGGGGTAGCCCCTCAAAACACCTTGTCCCCATGTTGATGGGGACAAGGGCGTCATACCCAAAACCCTTGGCCAGTGGTTGTGGGGGTCTGCGGGTGGGGGGCTTATCGGAATCTGGAAGCCCCCTTTAGCAAGGGACCCCCAGATCCCGGACCTCCCCCCTGTGTGAAATGGTAAGAGGATACAAAAGTACCCCTACCATTTCACTAAAAAAGTGTCAAAAATGTTAAAAATGACAAGAGACAGTTTTTGACAATTCCTTCATTTAAATGCTTCTTCTTTTTTCTTTCTTCTATCTACCTTCGGTTTCTTCCTCCATCTTCTTCTTCTTCTGGTTCTTCCTCCGGTGTTCTCGTCAGGCATCTTCCTCCGCGGCATCAGCGTCTTCTTCCCTTCTTCTCCGGGCCGCTCCGCATCCATGATGGCATGGAGGGAGGCTCCCGCTGTATGACGCTTCTCTCTTCATCTTCTTCTCTTCATCTTCTTGTCTTCATCTTCTTTTCGGGCCGCTCCGCATCCATGATGGCATGGAGGGAGGCTCCCGCTGAGTGACGCTTCTCTCTTCATCTTCTTCTCTTCATCTTCTCTTCATCTTCTTTTCGGGCCGCTCTGCGGGAGGCTCCCGATGTGTGACGCTTCTCTCTTCATCTTCTTCTCTTCATCTTCTTGTCTTCATCTTCTTTTCGGGCCGCTCCGCATCCATGATGGCATGGGGGGAGGCTCCCCCTGTGTGACGCTTCTCCTCTTCTGACGGTCACCCGGTGACCCCGCCCCCCTCTGATGCATGGGGACTTGATGGGGTCTTCCCTGTGGCATTCCCGGTGACGAAGAAGAAGGGAAGAAGACGCCACGGAGGAAGATTCCGGACGAGAACACAGGAGGAAGAACTAGAAGAACCAGAAGAAGAAGATGGAGGAAGAAACCGAAGGAAGATAGAAGATAGAAGAAAGAAGAAGCATTTAAATAAAGGAATTGTCAAAAACTGTCTCTTGTCATTTTTAACATTTTTGACAGTTTTTTGTGAAATGGTAGGGGTACTTTTGTACCCCCTTACCATTTCACACAGGGGGGAGGGCCGGGATCTGGGGGTCCCCTTGTTAAAGGGGGCTTCCAGATTCCGATAAGCCCGCCGCCTGCAGAGCCCCACAACCATCGGCCAAGGGATGTGGGGATGAGGCCCTTGTCCTCATCAAAATGGGGACAAGGTGTTTTGGGGGGCTACCCCAAAGCACCCTCCCAATGTTGAGGGCATGTGGCCTGGTATGATTCAGGGGGGGGCGCTCTCTCGCCCCCCCCTCTTTTCCTGTGGCCTGCCAGGTTGCGTGCTCGAATAAGGGTCTGGTATGGATTTTTAGGGGGACCCCACGCCATTTTTTAAAAAATTTTGGCGTGGGGTCCCCTTAATATCCATACCAGACCTGAAGGGCCTGGTATGGAATTTAGGGGGGCCCCCACATCATCTTTTTTTTACATTTTGGTTCGGGGTGTCCCCCTGTGGGGAATTCCCACGCCGTTTTTATCAATGAACTTTTATGTGTATTGTCGGACCAGCAATTCCTTAATAGCCGCAAGTAGTTTTAAATGACTTTTTTCCTTTGAAATATCATTTTGCTGTCAGACTGTTCTAAACACGGCAAACATGCGCCCCTTTACAGGCATACTATAGACACCCCCCAGGTATGAAATTTAAAGGGATATTACACTTTTATTGTTTCACTTTAAGCATTATTAAAATCACTGCTCCCGAAAAAACGGCCATTTTTAAAACTTTTTTTTACCCAGGTCCCCAAACACTTTTTATGACAATAACTTGCATATAAGCCTTTAAAATTAGCACTTTTGATTAATCATGTTCGTGTCCTATAGACTTTAATGGTGTTCGCGTGTTGGAACAAATTTTTTGCCTGTTCGCAAGTTCTGGTGCGAACCGAACAGGGGGGTGTTCGTCTCATCCCTAGCTACATTTTTGTGCTTACCATAAACACCCCCTAAAATGTGTACAAATGTTATTGTTCTCAAATTCAGGCAGAGTGCAAGAGGCTATTTTTTGGGGCCCAAACTCATTTTGAACCCCCCCACCCCCTAATGCTAAGTCAACCTATATCAATTCTCTGCTGACTTTGCCAAACCCTAAACACTATACCTCTTTTGTGGTCATATTTCTGGATGAATTCACCAAAGCATGTAGTGCAAGGGCCTGCCTTAAAACTTTCAGATGGTACTGTTGTAAGTTTTGGTCTACTATTATCTTGATAGGTAATTTCAGAATGTAAAATTGTGCTTCAATTTGAACAGTGTGTATTCATATTTTTGGATTACGACACTTCTTACCTGTCCAGTGGGCTTTCAATAGTGTAAGTAAGGAGGGGCTGGCCAAAGTAACACACATTACTTATGCATTCAGCTTTCAATGAAGTGGAGAGGGTTACCTGTCCAAAACATCTACCCACCCCCCACCATAACATTTTTACAAAATTTGGCTTTGCGATTCATTTAAAACTGTACAAACAAGAACAAAATAATGACAACTATAAAATTACATTTTTTTTAGATTTTCCCTAAAATATCTATGATGTTGCAAAGTTTGTTTTGTACATCATGGATGTTTTGTTTCATTTTTTCCAAATCACGATTGCACACCATGAGCTCACTGATCAGGATTTGTGCACTTGCATTGCGGAAGTGATTTTCTTCTTCCACCACATCAACATCACCTAAAAATAAAAAAACACACCATGTATTAAAAATATGTGGGCATCCATCTATTACCTGAAGCTGTGGTGTCAGACACTGACCTGTGGTCGACACAATTTCCATTACTTCCTGCACATCAGCATCCACATCTTCAGGGTGTGTGGTGAGTTCTATTTCTTCAGGATGTTCAGTAGGTGCTGGGTTACTGGAGTCCCCAGATGTCCCTCTTTTTTTCTCCCCTATGTGAATACAAAAAAGGTATACTTAGCAGACAGATATGTTAGGCTAGAAATAGTAATATGAAACATTGCTTGGAAGTGACTTTCAATTGTCTGTTTTGGCAGAGTTCCACGCTGAATACATGATTTTTTCCCTTTCAAAATCTGGAATACTTACCTGTTTTGTGCAAGTTTCACACATGGTGAGACCCCTAGTATCTACTGGAGCACCTGCGTGGGACACGATAACAAGGGTGTTATGGTGTCCCACACTAGTGCTCCTGCATTCAGGTGCATAAACAGCTGCTGAGTGTCCTCTCCTGACACTGAATAAAGTTGACATTTTATTATAGTTTCAAACACATCTAGACAAGAATCTAATGAACTTATTTTAAACAAAATAGGGCTGAACAAATGTATTTAACCTGCATCTCCCAAAAACAAAGTATTAGTGGTCGAACAAACAATGTTTAATGTCCCTTGAATGATTCCTGTGTCCACGAACATACAACTTGGCATTTTAAACTGTACAACAGTAAAGAAAAAAACTTGGACCAGCACAAAAGTTATAGTAATAACAGGAACACACAACAAATACTTTCACTTTTCTGATCTTTCTATACTGATCTTCCTCTCTCAATTTAAGGTCTGACCAGTGTTTTCTCAACTGATCCTTGGATCAGAAGTCCTGCGCAGACTTCTCCCAACTTTAGCCATGATCTTGGCCTTTCTGGCATTCGGGTTTCTGTATGGTGCATGGTTCCCATCATACCCCCAAGGGGTTTGAGATGGAATATCCACCCCCAACAAGGCGAACCAGATCTCGACTCTTGGTTTCGGTTTTTTAACGAAGCAGGTATTTCCCTACTTGGGTTTTTGATTGAAAGAAAGCGTTTGAGGAAAATAACCTTGGACACAGAAATTAAAGAAATCAGGGATAAGCTCCTCCCTTTTAAAACATTAGCTGAATACAATTCACTTTCCACAAATTTAAAAGACCATTTAGAGAAAGAAGAACGCGAACAGAGGGTTAAAAAACAGAAAAAGTACACAAGGGACATTTGTGATTATAAGAATGGGTGTGTGTTCAGTTGGCAGGACAAGAACCCACCAGCCACGGCCCCAGAGATGGGACAAGCACCTACCATTAACTCAAGTCTAGCTCCCTTAAATACACAACCATCATCGAATAGGTTGGATCCCTCCACTCAGGATGTTTATCATCCTCCCATTAGACCCCTCACACCTACACCCCATTAGAAGAACTCATCCTCCTATTACGGGGGAAGGGGGAGGAACAATAGGGGTAGGTCTAGAGGAAACAGAAACCAGAGACCATATTATGATCACCCCAAACAGGATTCGTCCCCCTGGAGAAGAGGTAATGGTAATAATCATTATGATCAATATTCAGATCATTGTTATCCTCAGAGAGCCCCGGTTCACACACAAAACAGGTTTTCGCCCCTCAGAGAGAGAAGATCCTATAATGATGATCAAGGCTCCAGATACCCCTATTCTGATAGGGATGAGGGATACCATATTAGATCACCCTTCCATTATAATCAAAATCTACCAGGACCATCCATGAGGAAGGATTTTCACAGGGAAGGAGAAAGCCATGTAAGAAATCCAAATCCGGGCGCGGCTCCAGAGGAGGGTGGCGCGCCAGGAAAAAGAAAACGCGTTCAGTAGACAGTGGTATTTTTAATTTGAGCAAAGTAGAACTAACCCAAGCCGAAAAATCAGTACTAGACAAAGGGTTGAAATATGTACCCCCTAAAAAAATTAAATAAATTTTCAACTTTCATAGATGTACACAAATACATCAGAAAGCTGAACGTTCAAAGATACATTATGTCTAATCCCATTAGACCAAGGACTAGGGATATCACGTCACATGCAGTACATTCCGGTCTTGCTAATCCATCGCTGTTCAATCCCCCCTGTTCAGTGGCACCTTCTATCAAGGTCTTCCGTGATCTGGTCCTTAAAGATCTGGACAGGTTACCAGACAAAAGAATATATAGTGATCCCAACTTGAAAACTGGGTTAAAGTCCCTTTGTGAACGGAAGAACCTTGTCATTCGCCCAGCTGACAAGGGTGGCGGGATCGTTATTCTTGATAAAGTAGACTACCATACGGAGATGACTAAAATTCTCAGCGATACAGACACTTACCTTAAATTAACCAAAAACCCCACATCTGACTTTAAAAAAGCTCTAATGGATTTGATAGACACTGGGTCCCAATTGGGAATTCTTGATAAGAAGGAGAAGAATTTCTTAGTTCCAGTTGCCCCACGTATTCCTATAATTTACTACTTACCTAAAGTCCATAAGAATGTCACACAACCCCCTGGCCGCCCTATTATCAGCGGCATAAATTCCATCACGTCCCGTATCGGGAAATATATTGATTTTTTTCTCCAACCATTAGTGAAATCTACACCATCTTATCTAAGGGATACCAAGGATACTATCGCTAAACTTGAACATGTCGCATATAGTGAGGATCTTATTCTGGCTACAGCCGATGTTAAGGCATTGTACACCTGTATACCCCATGATTTGGGATTTGAAGCAGTCAACTCTTTTCTTTCCAGGAATGACACTATTCCAGGTACTCAGAAGAAGTTCATTATGGACCTATTGTGTTTTGCCACCAAACACAATTACTTCTGGTACAATGGAGGTTACTATCTCCAGAAGAAAGGTGTAGCGATGGGGGCGAAATTCGCTCCTAGCCTGGCCAATATATTTATGGCCAAATGGGAGGAGGATGTCGTCTATGCCCTAGACCCACCGCAACTGGTGCTGTGGGCTAGGTACATTGACGACATCCTCCTCCTATGGAAAGGTGACATGCAGTCTCTTGATGAATTCATACATATTTTGAATAACAATCAAATTGGGATAGAGTTAACTTATGAAGCTAGTCAGTCGACCATTCATTTTTTAGACCTTGAAATCTCGGTGGTTGACCACCACCTCTCGACCAAGACTTTCTTTAAGGCCACGGATCGGAATGGATACATTCCGACCGACAGCTGCCACCATGCAGCATGGCTAAAGTCCATTCCCCGAAGTCAGATGTTACGAATTAGACGTAACTGTTCACAACTTACTGACTATTATGATCAAGCTGATACCTTGAAGACGAGATTTGTGAACAAGGGCTATGATGCACTAGAAATAGACAAAGTGATCCACAACGTCTCCCTAATAGATAGGAACTCTCTCATTTCTGAACAATCTAAACCCATTGTAGAAAATAAACATAAGTGGTCTTTCATTACAAACTTTTCTATTCAACATAGACAGATCAAGGACATCTTCCATAAACACTGGAAGGTTTTAAAAAATGATACTGTCCTTGGACCAGTCCTCCCAGAACAAGCAGGAGTAATTTATAGGGGTGCTATGCCCCTGAGGGCACAGATAGCTCCTAATGTAACAGACCCCCCCTCAGTTCCCTCTTTTTTTCAAAATATGAAGGGTTTCTTCCCTTGCCGAAAATGCAAGGTGTGTAAACATAATGCATACAAGTCCCGGAATATCGACACTTTTGGATCAACCACTACAGGGAGAGAATATTCTGTGAAACACTTTGTCACCTGTTCGACAAGATATATCGTATATCTCATCACCTGCTCTTGCGGGAAACAGTACGTAGGGCGGACCATCCGTACCTTCGCCTTAAGGGTCAATGAACATATCAAGGCTATTAAAAAGGGACGTACAAATCATAGTGTACCTAAACATTACTTATTACATCATAATCGTGACCCTACCGGCACCAAATTCCAAATAATAGACAAGTTTACCCCCCACTGGAGAGGTGAATCATGTATACGAGGAGTATCAAGGCTTGAAACTTTCTGGATACATCAATTAAGATGTTTCACGCCTCATGGATTAAATGTGGAATGGGACATCAATTCATTTATCAATCAATCTTAGTCATGGTCCCCTTTGATCCTTTAGTTCCCTCCATCAATTTTGCCCCCAGTCGTACCAATACCAATTAAAATATTAGTTAACATAATTTGCTTGATGATGCATTTGGACCCTGTCTATGACCTACGGGGTCAAGTTGGCTTTCAATACTAGATTAGTTCTACTAATAAATCATTGCTCATCACCACGTCCTGGTTATATATGTTTTTATATCATATTTTTAACATTATGATTTTATTATATTTGTCATTTTTTAGTGTACCATTGTACTTTTTAATATATATTTTTTTTGGTCAGATTTTCAACAAGATCTGTTTTTTCAAATGAAATACGGATACTCACACGATGTGGTCTGACCGTCTGTCCTTTATAGGACAGTGGCCTTACATACACTGTGGCCTCACCTACACAGTGGCCTTACATATAATGAGATCTGACATAGGATTTGGATGGACACCATTATCTTCCTGTCCTATATCTTAATACTAGGAATAAGAATATCCATTTGGTATATAGTTGTTCTCCCTTTTTTTCTTTTTTATATAGTATAGCTACTACGCATACTGACTTCCTGATTGGACATCTTATTTTTATCAATGGGATATTTATTTAATTTTTACCAAGTCTATACACTTATGGTTGCGGCGGACCTTTATGACTGCCGTACTTGTTTTTGTTCACATTACTTCCGTTTCCGGATGATTTGTTTGGAACGCATAATGCGCTCCAACAGCCTCCACGGTGTGGTTACGTTTCCTGGTTAGACGCAATGATGTACGTAAGGTCACGTCGGACGCTATCATGTGACGCCAGTCACGTCCGCGTCATTTACGGCGGTGACCTGCATTGGGTGAGTAATATAGGAAGGCGTCCCTCCACCCTATGAGCGTGCACTTTGAGACGATATTCACATCGAGGCTTGGTTTTTAGAGGTGGAGTTACCACCCGGGCATCCTATTGGCAAATTCAATAAACTTGTGACCTTGAATGGAACGCACGCTACCAATTCAGGAAGTCAGCGTGCACGTTGCTCTAACAGCTGTATATGGGTGATTATTATAACATATGTATAAAAGCGTGGTGGTGGCAGGTTGGCATATACCCCAGCAGAAGTCTCTTCAGACGAAACGCGTCGGGTCTCCTTGCTGTACCCAGCCACTCACACCACGCTTATTTTTGTTGCTATTTCATTGGAATCGATTCTATTTTAAACAAAGATTTTTTATGGATTGTCTTGATGATCGCGAATGATCTAAATAAATGCCAATTGAGAGATCATTTTCTCGGATTTACACTATATGGAGGTTCCTTGTCGTTTTTTTCCATATGGTCCATGTATACTGATGAGAACGGTGATCGTGCAGACCTTCAAGACA
The DNA here is from genome assembly GCA_037952925.1 of Lithobates clamitans. Classification (NCBI taxonomy): domain Eukaryota; kingdom Metazoa; phylum Chordata; class Amphibia; order Anura; family Ranidae; genus Lithobates; species Lithobates clamitans. The sequence continues at coordinate 11,134,646 of JBBGZY010000323.1, read as the reverse complement.
GGTTTCAGGCCCCCCACCCAAGGAGGATGTCTTCTGGTGTACTATCCATCCTTATATGTCATTTATCACAAGACAGTACAAGCTCGTTTGACTCACCGCCCACGGCTTGTGAGTCCACCGAAGTTGGTAAGAGTATTCTACCTTTCCATTTTTTGATTTGGAGTCTCTGTATTGTGAGGATATCTACCTCGTGTCCCCTCTGTCCCAACTGCACTATACATGGACTATATTAATAAGTCTTCATTATCTATTTGAGAGTAATACTTCCTCATCACTATTTTGGACTTTTTTTTATATTTCATCATTATCAAATGTGGACTCTTGGGAATAACATTTGTTGATGTATGTTCACTTTTTTTTCACATTCATGTTTGTTTACACCTCTTTTTCTCTCAAAAGAAAGAACACTATACCCCCTTTTTTAGTTTAGGGGATGATATTGCACCATTTTGTATACACACATATTAGGTTTTTGACCTGGCTGAGGCTACTTGCCACTTGAATGTGGTTTCACCTCTCCCTGCTCTAAAAAACCTTCTTTTCACTGTATTTATCTTAGCGCTACACTTTTTTGTTTATATTTTCTACACAGTTTTAGTTGTTCTGTAGTGTTGGCTGCTGTTTCTACTTATTATATTGGCGCTGTATTTTATTTACTTATTTGCTGTCCTTAATAAGATGTCCACCATCTCCACCATTTCTTCAAAGGACATATTTGAGGCCTTGTATCTCCTCCTGGATCTAGACGTTTCCTGCTCCGGGCTTTTTTCGTTGCTGCTATCAGCACTCACCTGCTGTCTCTCCGCCATTTGCTCTCCCACAGCCCCGAAAGAGAAAAGGTGGGGAATACACTAGAAATAAGGACAGGGGTGGAGTTTGACGAATGTGCAGTGTATATAGAGCATAACACGCATTCGCTGTAATGGCCGTAGGAACACTCTGTGAGTGGAGGACGTAAGATCATTATCACACAAAGGAACATTAAAACGAAGGTAAAATTGTAAATTGGGGCATCAGTGGTTAGTGTCCTATACTGCTTATAGATTGAGTCCTATATTGGGACCAGATTATGAGAGATTAGCCTGACATTAGGGTTTGTCTTGCGTTGTGTCTTGCAGGTAAAATGGTGGATAAATTTACAGCCCCTGATTTTTTACCGAAATTTATCCAGCATGTCTATGGCAAGTTAAAAGCAGGGATTTTTCAAACAAAATCAAAAGGAAAGGAGCGATGGAGAAACTGTTGGACTCGGTGAAGCCTGTGTATCCCATGGCAGACATCAATTATTTGAAGGCCAAAATTGGTAGCCTGCCCTATAATAGGGAGTGCAAGAAGGTCCAGGATTCCCAGAGATCCGGAGCAGCAGCAGATGGAATATATGTCCCCAGGCTGTGGTACTGCAACAGCCTGTGTTTTTTGATAGACCAAACTGAATCACGTCTATCACTCTCAACACTTCCTTCCACATCAGATGAGGCTCCTGAGGTCCACCCTGGTCCTTCGACACAGGAAGAAGATGTGGAGGAGCCCAGCTTGACCCAGCATTGTTGAACATATTTGTTGGCAAAAATTTAATGATGTTAACTAGACATTATTGATCCCAAATTTCTGCTTTAAAGTGGATTCCATATCAATAGGCAGTAGTGGCCAAAAATGATTGGGACAAGAATGAAAAATGCTGGGGTCACAATGATAGTCTTTTCTATTTGTTAACATTCAATTTGCAACAGTCATGAGCTCTAAATTGTGTGTGATTGATGACCAAAAACCAAAAAATATGTCCCATTTTCATACACAGGAAAGTCTCAGCCAAGAGGAGGCTGTGCCGAGCAGCCAGACTGAATCTCAGGTTCCTCCCCTCCACCCTCCAACTAAAAGGGCCAGGAAGTCGAGGAACCTGGATGGGGCCATGGCTGTGTTTCTTAGGCATGCCACAAGTGCTATTAGCCCAGGAGGCTTTTGGATGCATGATGGGCAACAAATTAAAAGGGATGGAGGAGGACCAGCACAATATGAGATCATCCTTCAGCTCCTCAACAAGGGGAGGAGGGACCAAATTACCCCGCAAACGCCATAGGCTCGGGACATATATGTCATCTGCTGCTGCTCCTAATCTCTCGGAGTCCAGGACCGTATTATGCTCCCTATTAAATGGATTTCTCAGGTTACCAATTTTGAAATTCAAATAATAGATGTCTGCCCTGGGGTACAAATGCTTCACCAATTCCAACGTTTACTCCAGCGTTGCCTTCCTCTTGTTTTTTATATGACCTTGTGCTCCCTATTGCATAAAAAAATGTGTTTTTGACAAATACTTGGCAATGTGTTTTACTTAAAAAGGACAGTTTGTTTGTGAATAGGCAGGTACATTTCAAAAATACAATGTCAAATTAACAAGGGACACCAACATAGTTTCATCTTTGAGCTTAAAAAATACGAGATAATAATGGTGTTGTGGTAACTTAACACAAAACAAAAGAACTAAAATTATTCTGGAGATCACTGGAAAAAAATATGTTTGTCAGAACTCTGTGAATATCACCAGCAAAGCAGCTTAATTATTATACTATTATAAAGAAGAAGAGAATGTGCGCTGCATTGAGAGAGATTTCATAATTTGCCGCGTCACAAATGTGATATCTCCACTATGAACGCTAGTTTTACAAGACCGACTGCTTCCGGTTCGTCCTTGCTTCCAAGCATGTGTGTTTGTAGTTTGGACTTTTGTCCGATGGACTTGTGTACACACGCTCAGAAAATCCGACAACACACATTTGTCCACGTAAAATTTGAAAACCTGCTAGCCAACATTTGTTGGCGGAAAGTGCGACAATTGTGCAATGAAGCATACACGCGGTAGGATTTACCGCCAACAGGCTCACATCAAACAATTCCCGTCGGAAAGTCCAATCGTGTGTATGAGGCTTAAGAGTCAGTGTAAACAAATCTGATATTTCAGTTTAAGACAGAGATAGAATAAACTTACAGTAGCATGTTCCTTCCAAGACTGAATACAAAATATTTTAGAGTAATATTAAAGTAAAAGTCTTGTATTTTTTTTCTTTAAAATAACAAATATGTTATACTTACCTGCTCTATGCAGTAGTTTTTCACAGAGCAGCCCGGATCCTTCTCTTCTTGGGTCTCATGCCGGTGCTTCTGGCTCCTCCGTCCTGCCGGGTGCCCTGCACACCCAAGCAGGAGCACTCCCAACCTGCGTCTCTGTGTGTCCATTCACACATGGAACTGTGGCTTGTCACACCCCCTCCATCTCCTGATTGGCTCACTAGTTGTGATTGACAGCAGCGGGAGCCAATGTCTCCTGCTGCTGCCCAAAGCCGATTAGGAGTGAGAGTCCCTAGAGAGGCAAGGTTCTCAAGGACTTCGCTGGATCTAGAGGGGCTCAGGTAAGTAGTGGGGGGTTGGAGGGGCTGCTGCACACAGAAGGTTTTTACCTTCATGCATAGAACACATGAAGGTCAAAAACCTTGTGCCTTTACAACTACTTTAAGTTAAATAAATAGGAAACATCATGTATAACACTTTTTGTTTGCTAAATGCAAAAATTACAGTATTTTATGTCTTACACAGAGGCAGGCTGACCATTCAGACACTCCAGCACTGCCCTAAGGCCCGGGGCCAGTAGGGGGCCCAATGAGAGGCTCCTGCTACCTGTATTGCAGGGTTTCTCAACCTAGGTTCCACTGCTTGATGTGGCAAAGAAGGATCGAAGAAGAGATCTGAGATGAAGTGATCTGTTCAGGAGAGGGTAATTGCAGAGCTGGCAGAGCTAAAGGCAGTGAGGAATATAAAGTAATAGGAATGTAGATGGCTGTGCAGTGAGAACCCTGATACCCCCCCCCCCTTCCCCAGGAGGCAAATATAGCAGAAAGAGCAGGGTAATGAGTTTGAGAAGACTATAAAGGAGAAATGCAGAGCTCAGCAACCATTATGTCTAATGAACAGCCCTACCATTCATTCTCAGCACAGGGTTTAGGAGGGAAGATAGGAAAGGAGGATGACATTAATAATGGTAGTGTTAGGATTTCATTATGGTGGGTTGTACAGAAAGTAAACAGAACTACTGTAATTGTGATGAGGGTAATTATGATGATAGTAATAGTAAAAACAACACTACTGACATAGTTATAACAATAATGGGAGTAGTTCTTTTACTACTGCCCAGTAACCCACCATAGAGAAATCCTCACACCATGTGCCCATGTAGTGTGATTTGCATGCCTTAGTATGTGCCATCCTAGTGTCATTCTGTATAACTAGTGTCATTCTGTATAACTATGTTATAACTAACATATTTGTTATAAATATGTCACTACTGACATATTAGGAAGGGGGGCTTATCGGAATCTGGAAGCCCACTTTAACAAGGGGACCCCCAGATCCCGGCCTACCCCCCTGTGTGAATTGGTAACGGGGTACAAGTACCTCTACCATTTCACAAAAAAGTGTCAGAATGGTAAAAAGACAATAGACAGCTTGGGACAAGTCCTTTATTAAAAAATAAGAAAAAGAAAAATGTCCCACGATGTAAGTTCATGCCGCCCAACGGACCAAAAAATTAAAAAAAAATAAAGCTGCAAACAATCCGCCTCCATGGGAGGCTCCCGCTGAGTGACGCATCTTTGCTGTGGCAGCTCTTATATAACTGAGGGTGTGGCCACCCGGTGACGTAACCGGGTAACCCCACCCCCTCTGATGCCACAGGGGCTTCCCTATGGCATCAGAGGGGGATGGGGTCACCCTGTTACATCACTGGGTGGCCCCACCCTCAGTTAAATAAGAGCTGTCACAGCAAAGACGCGTCACTCGGCTGGAGTTTCCCATGGAGGCGGGTAGATTGCGTCTTTTTTTTTTTTTTGGTCCATCGGGCAGCGTGAACTTACATCATGGGACATTTTTCATGTTTTATTTTTTAATAAAGGACTTGTCCCAAGCTGTCTCTTGTCTTTTTTACCATTTTGACACTTTTTTTGTGAAATGGTAGGGGTACTTGTCAATTTTTCCTTTAGAAATTTCATTTTTCTGTGGTACTGTTCTAAACATGGGAAAATTGCGCCACTTTGCAGGCATACTATAGACACCCCCCAGGCACGATATTTAAAGGAATGTATAATTTTTATTGTTTCACTTTAAGCATTAAAAAAATCACTGCTCCCGAAAAAACAGCCGTTTTTAAAAAATTTCTTTTGCATTGATACATGTCCCCTGGGGTGGGACCGAGGTCTCCAAACACTTTTTATGACAATAACTTGCATATAAGCCTTTAAAATTAGCACTTTTGATTATTCATGTTTGTGTCTCATAGACTTTAACGATGTTCGCATGTTCTGCTGCAAACCGAACAGGAGGGTGTTCGGCTCATACCTACTTTCCATAAAGCCGAGGCTATCTTCAACTGCTCACTTGTGTTACCTTCCCGGCCTGGAAATGACATCATGTCAGAACAGCAGAAGTGGGTGGGATTAACTTTCCCCTGTCGGGCAGAGATGACATCACCTGACGGTATAACTGTTTCTTTGTGCTGAGTGCAGGAACAGAAAGAGCACTCCAGTGCTTGGCACTGCACTGCCACTCTGCAAGATGTCCCGATATGACAATCCTGGCGGCAGTACCATCTTAATAGCATCATGGGCTCCTGGGCAAAGTAATGTACTGGGGCCCCTACCAGGGAGATGGTGACCTGCTACGTGTGCCGTAGCAGGTCATCCTGTTGAAACAAGCAGCATTCTGAGTTGCCAACCTTCCATAGTATCTTTTTTTACTGACAATACAGGGAAAATTGACTGAAGTAGCGTATATTTTACCGACATTCTAAAAAATGATGGAAACTCATATTAGACCCCTTTCAAACTGAGGCATTTTTCAGGTGCTACAGTGCTAAAAAAAGCACCTGTAAAGTGCCTGAAAAAAGCCTCAGCTGCAAACCCAGTGTGAAAGCACGAGTGCTGCGCTGGCAGGGCATCACAAAAAGCAGCTTCTTTGCAGAGGTGGAGGAGCGGTGAGTCCAGCGCTCCTACCCATTGAAAACAATGGGGCGGCCCCTGCTATACCTCCGGCAAAGCGTCGCTGCAGCGGCGTTTTGCCGGCAGATTTAACACCTTTTCGGGAGCTAGCGGGGGGTTTAAACCGCCCCGCTAGTGGCCAAATAGCGCTGCTAAAACACCGGTAAAGCAGTGCTAAAAAAACCGCTGGTAAAGCGGCGCTAAAAAAAGCGCCGCTTTACCGCTGACGACTCGTGGTTCAGTGTAAAAGGTGTCTTAGAATTAAACCAAGCAATATTTAAACAATAAAAATACTATGTAAATGTAAAATAAAATATACAATGTTGCACTCCCTTCTTCACCACAGTAACTTAATTTAAAGCAACTTTATAACTTTAAAACAAATAAAAATATAAAATTGTAGTATATCAGTGATGTTGACACCCCCTTTTGTAAGTGGAGAGTTGTTTTATTTCTTGAGGTCCTGTTACCATCACTTATATATTGCAATTTGTTATCTAAAATCTTTTGAGGCGGTGTCATCATCACCAATATACTGCAAGTTTTTATTTTAAAATTGTTATTTGTTTGAAAGATATAAAGTTATTCATTTGGTTTACAGGACACTACATATAAATGGTATTCAGAGGGAGAATTCCACCACTACTTATATGATGCAATTACATTTAAATTGAGTCACTGTGGTGAAGAAGGGCGCATAGCATTGTATTCTTTGTTGTAATATTGTAGTATTTATATTGGTTATGGCAAGAGGGGGAAAAGAAGAGAAAGGGGGGGTGAGAGAGAGAGAGAGAGAGAGAGCAAGAGAGAGACCCCTTGCAGTTAATATCTCTTCCTATACACATTCTCCAGATTACCTTTGCATAAAAAGTTGCTTCTGCTTCTCCTGCTCAGTTCTACTCTTTCTCAACCCCCTCCCCAGTTCCCATGGCAGCTTGGTTCTTTCTCCAGGCTCCAGAATAGCTCCAATATTTTGTTCTCTTCTCAATCAAAGGGGGCGGGTTACAGCAGTGCCCATTGGCTCAGTAAGCAGCAGGAGATGGATTAGCTGCTCCTGTTAACTTGTTCTTTTCCTGTGGCTGACCCACAGCTGTTCCTATAGCTTGAGTCTGCTGGTTCCTTCCTGCTGCTTCTACAGTCAGTGACAGGACAGGAGGGGGGAAGCTGCATGCATTAGGATAGCCCTGCCCAATGGTCCCAGTGCAGTGACAGGAGTGTAAAGCTATAGAGGAGGGAGAGCAGAGTGCACCCCCAGCTCTTTCCTCTTCTCCTGCCTGGCAGCCTAATTTAGCAGGGGGGGGCATATGGTTGGGCATGGGACAACCTTGGGGGGGGGGCAACTGAACTGAGGGAGGTGGGGAAGAATGAAAGAGGATTTCAACTAACATAAGAAGCATTAGCACAAGGGACAGGTCCTACTTACTCTAAATTATGTCCCTTAAATAGGAACTAAACTCTTAGAAATACTCACACCTTCCAGCAATGTGGCGGTTAGATCCCTCATGGGCTGCCATAATTTTCCCACTGTCCTACTTCTGCATGCTAGGTTTTTGGCCTCTTGATTGGCTGGTGGAGAATGACATAATTCCACGCATGCGCATGGGAGTCTGTCATTCTGGCACAGCCAAAGTGTGCCAGGAATGCACACTGAGCTGTATGCAGTCACATAATTTAAATACCATCAATCAGTACACATTCTACCCTCTGGGTTGCCTAGCATTAGTATATAAAGGAGGAAAATGATTGGGCCACTTAAAGTGTATCTATGTCCAAAAAGTATTGTTTCCTTTTAACTGTTATATATACAGTGGGGACGGAAAGTATTCAGACCCCCTTAAATTTTTCACTCTTTGTTATATTGCAGCCATTTGCTAAAATCATTTAAGTTAATTTTTTTTCCTCTTTAATGTAAGCACAGCACCCCATATTGACAGAAAAACACAGAATTGTTGACATTTTTGTGGATTTATTAAAAAAGAAAAACTGAAATATCACATGGCCCTAAGTATTCAGACCCTTTGCTCAGTATTTAGTAGAAGCACCCTTTTGATCCAATACAGCCATGAGCTTTGGAAAAGATGCAACAAGTTTTTCACACCTGGATTTGGGGATCCTCTGTCATTTCTCCTTGCAGATCCTCTCCAGTTCTGTCAGGTTGGATGGTAAACGTTGGTGGACAGCCATTTTTAGGTCTCTCCAGAGATGCTCAATTGGGTTTAAGTCAGGGCTCTGTCTGGGCCATTCAAGAACAGTCACGGAGTTGTTGTGAAGCCACTCCTTCATTATTTTAGCTGTGTGCTTAGGGTCATTGTCTTGTTGGAAGGTAAACCTTCGGCCCAGTCTGAGGTCCTGAGCACTCTGGAGAAGGTTTTCGTCCAGGATATCCCTGTACTTGGCTGCATTAATCTTTCCCTCGATTGCAACCAGTCGTCCTGTCCCTGCAGCTGAAAAACACCCCCACAGCATGATGCTGCCACCACCATGCTTCACTGTTGGGACTGTATTGGACAGGTGATGAGCAGTGCCTGGTTTTCTCCACACATACCGCTTAGAATTAAGGCCAAAAAGTTCTATCTTGGTATCATCAGACCAAAGAATCTTATTTCTCACCATCTTGGAGTCCTTCGGGTGTTATTTTAGCAAACTCCATGTGGGCTTTCATGTGTCTTGCACTGAGGAGAGGCTTCTGTCGGGCCACTCTGCCATAAAGCCCCGACTGGTGGAGGGCTGCAGTGATGGTTGATTTTCTACAACTTTCTCCCATCTCCCGACTGCATCTCTGGAGCTTAGCCACAGTGATCTTTGGGTTCTTCTTTACCTCTCTCACCAAGGCTCTTCTCCCCCGATAGCTCAGTTTAGCCGGACGGCCAGCTCTAGGAAGGGTTCTGGTTGTCCCAAACATCTTACATTTAAGGATTATGGATGCCACTGTGCTCTTAGGAACCTTAAGTGCATCAGAAATTTTTTTGTAACCTTGGCCAGATCTGTGCCTTGCCACAATTCTGTCTCTGAGCTCTTCAGGCAGTTCCTTTGACTTCATGATTCTCATTTGCTCTGACATGCACTGTGAGCTGTAAGGTCTTATATAGACAGGCGTGTGGCTTTCCTAATCAAGTCCAATCAGTATAATCAAACACAGCTGGACTCAGATGAAGGTGTAGAACCATCTCAAGGATGATCAGAAGAAATGGACAGCACCTGAGTTAAATATATGAGTGTCACAGCAAAGGGTCTGAATACTTGTGATATTTCAGTTTTACTTTTTTAATAAATCTGAGAAAAAAAATAACTTAAATGATTTTAGCAAATGGCTGCAATATAACAAAGAGTGAAACATTTAAGAGGGTCTGAATACTTTCCGTCCCCACTGTATATATATATATATATATATATATTAGTTCTTCCTTGCTAGTAGTAAAATCATATACTGTAAAAACCTGCTGACCCTGCCAGTTTCTGTTGTTTCTATAGGCTTCTCTTGACAATGACAACACTAACACCTTGCTCCCAATGCAGCAGCAGCATTGTAACCCTTCCATATGCCCTACTTCTTGTGAACTATAGAAAATGACACATGCCAACACATGTTTTGACAGAGGTTCCTGAAAGTACAAAACATTCTATTGCTCTGCAAAGGCGCTTGTGACTTCCTGGGCCTGACATGTTACTTCTGAAATAAAAAGTAATAAGGTCAATTTTTCATAGTGATACATACACTATATACTAATCACACTCAGGGCCAGGACAAGGTAGGGCCTGAAGGCACCTGCCCTGGGAGCTGAGTTAAGGGGGATGCACTGGCAATTTGGCTGCTTGTTCTGCTCCTCATTGACAGGAGTGATTGCAGGAAAAGGGATTCTGCTTTCTCCTTCCTTCACTCTGCAGGTGGAGATAGAGCTATGCTGAAACTGAATACTCTCCTCTGTCTCAGTGTAGTGCTGTTGAAGAATGAGGGTAGACTGACCTTCTGTCAGGAAGCATGAATCAGACAGAGACAGAAAATGCAGTAAAAATGACACATTTTAATATGATGGTAAAAATTGGTGCAAAGAGTAAACATAGTCAAAACATAGCCAGGGTTCAGTAGCCAAAGTGGGTAGTCAGAACAAGCCAGTAAATCAGAAAGCCAGAGATCATCGTAGTCGGAGGCAGCAGACAGGATCAGGAACCAGAAGGGACGTCAGCCTGGCAAGTCTTCAACAGGAACACAGCAGAGAGTTTCCAGATATGTTTGACCAAGGCGAAGGCACCGAAGGAATGAGCCAGGCAGTTTAACCACTTGCCGACCACTGCACACTGATATACATTGGCACAATGGCAGCGGTGGGCAAATGGGCATACCTGTACGTCCCCTTTAATTGGCGGGGCTAGCGCGTGCGCACGCGCCACGTACAGCGTGACCGTGCCCGCGGGACCTGCGGACTTGACGTCCGCCGGTCTCGCGGCGATCGTGTCACAGAGCTGCAGAAAGGGAGATGCTTATGTAAACAAGGCATTTCCCCGTTCTGCCTTGTGACATGACAGAGATCACTGCTCCCTGTCATCGGGAGCAGTGATCAATGTCATGTAAGTGGAAGCCCATCCCCCCACAGTTAGAATCACTCCCTAGGACACATGTAACCCCTTGATCGCCCCCTAATGTTTAAACCCTTCCCTGCCAGTGTCATTTAAACAGTAATCAGTATATTTTTATAGCACTGATCGCTGTATAAATGACAATGGTCCTAAAATAGTGTTAAAAGTGTCCGATGTGTCCACCATAATGTCACAGTCACGATAAAAATTGCAGATCGCTGCCATTACTAATAAAAAAAATAATAATAAAAATGCCATAAAACTATGCCCTATTTTGTAGACACTATAACTTTTGCACAAACCAATCAATATACGCTTATTGCGATTTTTTGTTTACCAAAAATTTGTAGAAGAATACGTATCAGCCTAAACTGAGGAAAAAATTAGTTTTTTTATATATTTTTGGGGGATATTTATTATAGCAAAAAGTAAAAAATATTGCTTCTTTTTCAAAATAGCGCAAAAAATAAAAACTACAGAGGTGATCAAGTACCACCAAAAGAAAGCTCTATTTGTGGGAAAAAAAGGATGTCAATTTTGTTTGGGTGCAATGTCGCACAGCTGCGCAATTGTCAGTTAAAGCGATGCAGTGCCGGTGCTCTGGTCAGGAGGGGGGTAAAATCTTCCGGGGCTGAAGTAGTTAAATAGCCAGAAGGGGCTGGATGACTAGCAAGAAATAATCACCAGGTGAGCCATTGTGGAATGATGGGTGCTGGAAATTAATCTACAGCTGAGCAACCTGAGCACTGAGAAGGGAGTCCTATCTTCACATTGCTTTTTTGGTAAGGGGGCACCCTGATGGGGACACCTGATGTAAGAGACTACTCTGATTGGGGAAACTAATCTAGGTATTCTGGTGGGGACACCTTATGTAAGTGTGGACTATGATGGTAGTGCTGGTGGAACCTGTTGTATGGGGGCACACTGATGGAGGAACACCGATGAAGGAACCTGATGTAAGGGGGCACACTGATGGGGGAACCTGATGTATGGGGGCACTCTGATGTTGCAGTTGATATATAGGGCACTCTCATGGGGAAGCTAAGATATTGGGGCACACTGATGGAGGAACCTCATGTATTGGGGCACTTTAATGTGGACACCTGATATAAGAGACTACTGTGATGGGGCAACTCATCTAAGGGGGTACTCTGATGGAAACACCTGATGTAAGGGGGTACTCTGATGGGGAAATTTTATGTATGGGGTCATTCTAGCAGAGCCACCTTATTAAGGGGCAATTTAATGGGAGCACCTTATGTAAGGGTACTCGGATGGGTATACCTGATGTGGGGGCATTCTGATGGGAGCAACTGATCTCCAATGGGGTTTCCTTATGTAAGGTAGTTCTGTTTTCTTTTACTGGACATTTCAATGTGATTGACCTACTTTTATATTTTATCAGGGGGAAATTTGGACCTTGGCTGAAAGAAATTTTTAGCGACTGGACCTCCCTGAACTTTAAATCATTACTCCTGCCTTAGGTAGACATTTATGCATTGCAGGAATATGTGCAACGCATTCCTTCTGCATTCATTAACCTGCAGGGTAGCAAAGTACCATGCATTTTGGTGCAACACGGGTTCTAAAAGGTTCTTTTGTGTGTGTTTTTCACATGTAGGGCAGCCCATTGAAAAGAACTGACTGCGCTATCTGTGTTGTACAAAAACTTGCACACTCCATCACATCGGCAAATATGTGAATGAAGCCTTAGGGCTGATTTTGCAATAGCCCTCTGAAGAGGGATTTACATTTGATCGCTTTTCAGAGAGCATTTGACAGATTGTGAGAACTCATTATGTCACCTCCTTAACGTCTGTTTTAACCCCTTAAAATTTTGCACCACAATGCCAAAACTGCATTCATTGCATGCTGCATACCTCCCAACTTTTGAACTTGACAATGAGGGACACTTAGAAGATCCGATGTGTGGAGAGTGCAGCGCACCATGACGAGAAGTGGGCGTGGCCAGCAAAAAAAGGGCGTGGCCATTTGGTTGTGGTTTAAGAGGTGTGGTCAATCATATTGGAGACATGTTTACATCACTATAATATTAAGTGCTATAAATTAAATTTCTGTTAAATCCTATATAATATAGCTACCCATTTTAATGGCATGCCAATTAGCACAGCATGATGGATGTATATTAAACATTCAGCTATACAAACCAGGTCATAGCTGCCAGGTCATAACTAAAGATATACACCATTTAAATAATTATTTTTCTCTCTTGTTGCTTCTGCTACCTTGGATTTTGCAGGATATTAATAGTGGACCTGAAGTGCCGGTTCACACTGGTGCGATGCCAAACATCGCACAGACATCGCATGTAATTCGCAGCGCACTGCCGTTCACATTACATGCGATGTCTGTGCGGTGCGATATCAGCCATAGAGATAGTATGGCTGATATCGCACCACATTCGGTGCAAACACGCACAGGACCCTTTTTTCTGTTCGGACCAGAATCGGATCGCATGTGTGTTCACACATATGCGATCCAATTCATGTCCGAACTGTCAGTTCGCAGTGCGGTATGCAAGCTCAACTGGGGGTGTCGTTAACAATGTATTGACACTCCCCAGCGATTCGCATATGGCAGTGTGAACTGACATGCGATGCGGGAACACGCAGTGGATTCGCAGTGTTCTCGCATTGCACCAGTGTGAACCGGCACAAAGTCGATAGATGAGCTTTGTGAAAAAAAACACCTAATATTATAAGATTCAACAAGAAAATAAATTTATTTAAAACAAAATCTCTTAAAAAAAACAACAGTAACAACTCCAAGTAGTGTTTAGTGAAAATAATAAACATATTTACTTTTTAAGAAACAAAATAACTTACTGAGGCTGCAGAATATGCAGAATATAAATTATAAATAACCCAACATTCTATTAACCTAAAGAATGCAAAAAAGCTACACTCAAGCAGAACTGAATTCACCAAAACAAGATCAGTCTAAAATGTCCTAATCCTCACTGCTGGTTTCTGCTACATACTTAGTTTCTATTGACTCTCTTTTCCGCTTTGGAGCAGCTTTTTTGCTCAGCAGAGCTGCAGTATGTTTTTTAAACAAAGGGGCAAATCTCTTTTTGGATACCCCTTCACTTCCTCTTTGCTTTGTAGAAACAGATGATGCCACCTGAGAGTCTTCAACTGCGGATATTCGGGGAGATTGCAGGATTGGACGGGGAGATCGCAGGATGGGAAGTTGGGGTGGACAGGGAGATCGCAGGATGGGACGGGGAGATCGCAGGATGGGACAGGGAGATCGCAGGGTGGGACGGGGAGATCGCAGGGTGGGACGGGGAGATCGCAGGGTGGGACGGGGAGATCGCAGGATGGGAGGTTGGGGTGGACAGGGAGATCACTGGATGGGACGGGGAGATTGCAGGGTGGGACGGGGAGATCGCAGGGTGGGACGGGGAGATCGCAGGGTGGGAAGGGTGGTGGACGGGGAGATCGCAGGGTGGGAAGGGTGGTGGACGGGGAGATTGCAGGATGGGAAGTTGGGGTGGACAGGGAGATCTCAGGATTCAGGATGAATGGGGGTGGACAGAGAGCTCAGGAGAGGAAGCATAAACAGGGCAATTCAGATTGAGACACACACAGAACACGTCCCCGTTCTCAGCACACACTCTCCTTATCTGCTGCTGCAGAGTCCTGTACAGATTAAACAGACAGAACGAGTGATGCTCTGTGTCTGCAACCTGAGCTAAGATTCTGGGCACAGGCTTCACCAGAAATCTATCTGTCATCTGCCAGGACACTGCAACAGCTTAAGTTAACTGCAGCAACTTTCCTATCACACATACACAGACCTGCAGAAAGCCCTCCTCCTCGTCTTCAGCACAGACAGGCAACTGACCCCGCCCCCACGGGGAGTGTTCTGTTGGCAAATACAGGAGGATGATTGCCATGTGCTGCAGCCAATCACCATGAGGACAAGCAGCCGCGAGTTCCAATCAAAGAAAATTTCCACACAGTGAGAAAACCAGCCTCAGGCTGTGCTGTGCGGGATTCATTCTGTGTGCACAGGACAATGCAGGGAGCATTCTCCTACCTTTCTTCCAGAGCAGGAAAATCCTTCAGGGGAGACCCGGAGTTGGGGGGTGGAGCCAGGGGTAGAGCTTAGGCGCGAGGAGGAATCCTCCTCCAGCTCGCACTGAATGCTGGGGCTCCACTCTCCTCCTCGTCGTGACGTCACTGGTTGTTAGACGCCAGGCGGGCCATGCCTAGCAACCAGTTGTTTTGGCAGTTAGCCAGGCAGCATCTGGGGGTGAAATGAAGCGGTCTTGGCCAGAACCAGTACAGCGCCGGGCAGTGAGGGACAGCAGCAATTTTTAGGGGGCATCAGATCGGCCAATGGGGCAATTCCGGGACATTGTATTGCCCGGAATGAAGGTGCCCGGGACGCGGGACAGACCTCCCACAGCGGGACTTTCCCGGGCAATCCGGGACGGTTGGGAGGTATGCATGCTGTTGGAGCTCAGCCTCATTCACTTTCATGGGTCATGTTCAAACATGACAGGGTATAATTTTGGCTGTGCATGTGTATATCCCAAATAGGCTGCCTTTGCGGCTTGGGGAGCGGTTGGGAGGCAGAAAAAACATGGCTCAATCTGCTGTTTTCACAGCCCCCCAAACCCCAAGTGTAAACAAGTCCTTAGGAGCTTGTTCACATAGGAGGACAGAAGGGTAGCAAATGCAAGCAGTTAAGCTGCATTTTTCCCTCCTTGACCAGCCATTTCAACAAGGAAATGCATCTGCTTAGGAGTGTACACATGTCATGGCCTGTTTTGCTTTACAGCCATGCCAAAAACGAATTGGAATGGGGTCACGCTGCAACTGTGTGCAATGCACACAGCTGCAGTGCAGTGGGTCATTGGGTTAAAATAGGTAACAAGGAGGTTAAATATTGCCTCCTCACTGCCTATCAAATGAAATGTATCATTTTTCAGAGGGGCAGCAATGATAGCTATACATGTGAATGAGCTCTTGAAGCACTCACAGCATCCTGTCCTCCCTCAGAGGATCCTTTTCTTTCTTTACACCCCTCAGAGCCCACCTTCCCTTCCCTCTTTCATCCCACTGACAGTCCTCCTCAGGCTGACACCAGTGATGAAGTGCCAGTTTTTTCCCACTGATACTGATGCAGCACCATTGTTCCTCTTAGCAGTGGCGTACCAACGGGGGGGTCTGCACCGGGTACCACACATTGGGGGGGGGGGGTCAGGCTGACAGATATAGGATCCACCCCAGGTGGGGTGTAACTCACTTCCTGGATATGGACGGTGGTGGAGAGAACCTGGAAGTGGAGCAGCGACAGGTTGGTCCCGCCTGGGATAAGGGGCTGGGGGTGAGCAGAGATCGGAGTGGGAACGAGGTCAGGAAGTGAGAAGAAGGGTCCTCTAGAAGTGAGGGGAGAGTGGACACCATGTGGCACCTTGGCCGCTACGTCTGTGTTTACCAGAGACACGTCACCCACCTGGGGCATGTCAGGAGATGAGACTGATAGCCCGCAGCATGGAGCTACTAGAGACCTGTTATCGCTGAAGACTGCAGCCCTCCACCTGTCTTCACCCCACATGGCTAGTGACACACACTGACTGGAACCCTCTACCACCCCCTGACACCGACACTGGTACCTACACCATCTGACCACCATCTAGTACCCCTTACCCCCTGACTAGTACCCTCCACCCCCTGACTAAAACCTTCTACCCGCTAACTAGTACCCTCCACCCCCTGACTAGTACCCCCTGACTAGTACCTTCCACCCCCTGACTATTACCCTCTACCCCTGACTAGTACCCCTTAACCCCTGACTAGTAGTTGGTGGTTGCCAGATGTAAGATCTGCCCGGGGGGGGGGGGGGTTGCCATATATAGCATCTGCCTCGGGTGCCAAATGCTTTAAGTACACCCCTGTCTCTTAGCTACACCACTGACACAGAAATGTTGTATTCCTTTCAGTGACACCACTGACACAGGGACATTTTTTTTTCTTCACCACTGTTAGCCACATATTCATGCACTGATTTTAAACTCCTCAGTTTGCTGCAGGGTACCACAACTGTTGGTAGTATCTCAGCAAATGCCACAAACATTACATACATTTAGCTCAGTGCACCCCTATTAGCCCTGCCCCCTCTATCTGGGGGGGGGGCACAGTTTGCCATCTTCACCCTGGGCACTGAATGACCTTGCCTGGCACTGATGACACTGCAATGCCCTGCACATTTTTTCATAGTTATACATACACTCAATTAATAGTGCATACCAGCACAGTGCCCTGCATGTTTTTTAAAAGCAGGATTTAAATCCACTTTAATACAATATGAAGTGCATTTGATTTTCAGTGCAATAAAATTGTGAGGGTTAACCTACCACTATTTGGCATATGCATCAATCATGACAGATATGCAGATTTATTTTACATTTTTATTTTAATTCTCATATAAACAGTAAGTATTTTAGAAATATATTGCTGAGTGCGCTAAGTAACTAAATATGTTTTTTTTTTGTTATGTCCTTATTAAACTATGCAATTAATCTCTAAATACAAGAAGTATCTCTAATTAACAACTGGAAATGCAGCACATTAACTTCATGACCAGTGTTGTATCTGCTGTTCTGCTTATCAGCTGAAAATGCATCTTCTCCTAAATAGACTAATGTGGAAATCCCCAGGGGTTTAATTTACTTTCAACATCTTTACTAGTGTTGCTGGAAGCAGATGCTGCCTTATCCCCTATGACATAGTTGTACCTAGTCAGCCTTAGGAGATGCCATCTGACATACATATATCTTAAAAACACATGAAGACATTTTGACTTTCATGGGACCATTCATTTCAGCATGAATGAAAATACATATCCTAAAAAGGGCACATGAGTTCAATTGAGTAATAAAAATATCCTCCCTAACGGCATACCTCCCAAAATAAATGTAGAGCAAGATTGTATTTACGTTAAACAAGCATGGTTAGCCTTTAAATAAAATATCTGAATTTAAATATAAAATCTGAATTTGAATATTTTTTAAATTCTAAATACAAATTGAGTCAGTCCAAAATGATAGGCTATTACTCATATATGCCTAGTAATTACATCTGTTTTATAGTACTGTAGATACCCACATTTTGGGAAGAGTATCATCATGCCTGCTACAACATTTTAATATATCGCATCCAACAAGAAATAGGATTATCCTGGCACCCTAAAAAAATTTAATCCGCATCATTGTTAAAAATGTATAAAATGTATGCAATGTATACAATTTTATCAAATATAGCTTAACCACTACCATACATATAAACACAACCTGTCAACAAGTGGTTATTACAAGATCATGGCTGCATGCGCAGCTATGATTCTAGTACAGTTTTGTGATCCGGGCAGCTCTACAGCTGTCCTCCTTAAGCAGCTCCCTGTGATAGCAATAATGTTAAATAAAAAAAAATTCAAAAGTGTAAAAAAACAATTTGAGGAAAATTAATTCATGCAAATGCAAACATGAACATAGGTCTATATACTCTCTTTTTGTTAAAGATCATATAGAGCACCAGCATATTATAAATGTGTACCACGTCCTAGTATTATATACTCAGAAGAAACAGAAAGAAGAAAAAAGGAAACAAAAAATATACCTTACTGGTACATAGGAGACTACATATTTAATTTGTAAAACTTTCTATTTCATTTTATTTATGTACTAAAAACCATATTCATAAAAGGGAAAAAATATTTCCTCAAAGTTGAATACAAATCTCTTAAATCGCATAAAGCAGGGCTCAGGAGTGAGCATGCACAAGTGCCCCCATAGCAAGCTGCTTGCAATTGGGGGCACTAGTCAAGGGGAAGGAGCCATCATCAAGGGACCAAAGAAGTAGAGGATCAGGGCTGCTCTGTGAAAAACCATTGCACAGAGCAAATACTTTTTTTTGTTTTGTTTTGTTTTTTTTTTATTGCTGAATTTTTAATACTACTTTAAACATTTTGAAAGTTACATTGAGAAACTATACAATTTACTAGCCCTTGTAATAAAAATAAAAAGTTGCGCTAAATTGTTGAGACAGAAAGTGGATACCATAAGTGAACCTGGAATAAATCCTAATTGCAAATAAATCAATGCACATCACTCAATTGAATATATGTGAAAATAATCAAACATAAACACAACGTCAATAAATCAATAAATAATTCAAATTGTCCATAAATAGTGTAGCTGTGAGGTGTGTCTTCTTTCATATGAGAAGAGACCACTAAAAAATATATAAATAATATATAAATAATAAAAAAAGGGGTATATATAAAAGAAGTCCACAATAAATCCCAGGGTCTTGATAGTGGACTCAGTGATTTAGTGTCAGAAGAAACAGAAGGCAACTCAAATGTGCAGTATAGCTCTGTATGTGATGACTCTTACCGGAGATGATGGACCCCCTTAAGAGCAGGATCAAACGAGCAGGCAGAAATAGCCCTCTGCAGGGACACTCAATCCTCCAGTATCTCCAATCTCTGGTAGTCTCAGGTGTTTGGTGGGAAGTGTCACCGTATACCAGTAAATGCTTGTCAGCTCAAACTCTCACTCTGAAAGAGAAGGCACACTCGGGCTCCAAGCCACGAGTGAGCAAAGAGAGAGGGAGATTTCGATCGTGTAGTAAATAAAATAACAGGTCATTTATTGCTGGCAGTTAGTAAATACAACAAGTTGTTACATTTAAAAACATGGATAAATAAACCTGGCTAGCTAAACAAACAGGATAAAAATCACCCGTGTACCGGGTTACATGCGGCGTACTAGCGTGATTGCGCCAGCACAACGCACCGCCCTACATGTTTCGCAATACCTTGCGTCTTCCTGCGGCACAGGCGATGTGCTGACACATCACTCAAATAGATTCCAGCGGGAACCAAGCCTCGATTTCAGCCTGGTATCATATTGGCTAGAATAAAAACCAAGCCTTACTGTCGATTAGGCACCATAATGGGCCTCGGAGCGAGCATGGACTGCAAACTGGGGCCAAGCCTCACTCTGAAATCACATTGGGATGCATTCAACCAGACCTCAATGTGAATTTCAGCTGTCAATCAGGTACCATATTGGAGTTCAGGAAACGTCTGGATCGCAAAATAGGGCCAAGCCTCGTCATGGGATCCCATTGGAACAAACCTCCATATACATCGGCAAATCGCATGGTGTATTGTGTGGATTACAAACACCTCATTAGAAGTGTGCATCTCAGAAAAGACCCCCAATCCAACACGTCCCCTGAGGGAGGCACTGGCATAGAGGGAATTTCTTATTAAAAAAATGTTTTTTTGCTGTTGTGTTACAGAATAAAATCCTCAATCATATATATCGCCTCAATTCCCTTTAAATGGCCATAACGTAAATAAAACATGACAGACCTTTCAAAGAGATGTGGTAATCAAGTATCTTTAAGAATTATCAATGAATGCATTTATTTCTATGTCTGTATTCAAACCGTGAGGTTTGAGACACCTCATTTTATATATCCATCATATATCAGCTTTGAGATAGCTCGCCTTTTAGGTCCCCCTCTCCACGGGAGTTGAAGTTTATCAATCCCTATCAGAGAGGTAACATTCAGATTTTGTTGGTGGACTTCCAGGTAATGTCTGGAAAAAGGATGACCTTTGAATCCTCTTCTAATATTCCCTATGTGCTCATTCAACCTGACCTGCAATGGACGTACTGTACGGCCGACATAATTGAGCCCACACGGGCAGGTCAGGAGGTAAACCACACAGGGTGTAGAACAGGTAATAAAGGATTTAATGGGAATGACCTGATTTGCTCCCCTAGAAGTAAATTGTACAGTCTTTCTAGTCTTAATGGCATTAATGGAACAAACGGCACACTTATTGCATTTATAAAATCTAAGTTTTGAAAAAACATTGGTTTATAAATGGGTGGATCAAAAACGGTAGGGGCTACCAGTTGTTTAATGGGAGTGGCCCCCCTAAACACTACCTTAGGTTTATCGAGAAGTACCGAATTTAGCACATGATCATTCTTGATTATGTGCCAATGTTTGTATATAAGTTTCTTTATGAGAAATGCTGTGTAACAAATGGGCAAGAAAAGTTATTATTGGGTTCACAAGTCGAAACCACAGATTTTTCTGCCAGTAGAAGTTCATGATCTAACACTCTAACCTCTGCGATTTTATCGTCAAGTACACCCCCATCATAGCCCTTATCTTTCAGTCTCTCTCTAAGTATTCTGCTCTGGGAGTCGAAATCATCAATTTTTGTACAATTTCTTCTCATGCGAATGAATTGGCTTTTGGGGACTGAGTCTAGCCATGAGCTGTAATGACAGCTATCTCGGGGTATAAATGAGTTTCGGTCAGTTGTTTTAAAATAAGTGGAGGTGACCAGATTGTCACCCTCACTCCGAATAGTTAGATCTAGAAAATTAATGGTATGTTGACTAGCCTCATACTAAAATTCTATACCTCTTTCATTGCTGTTTTGTTGAACCATGAATATCTGTAAAGACTCCAAAGTACCATCCCAAAGGAGGAGGACGTCATCTATATAGCGTGCCCACAGGACCAATTCCGGTCTCCTATCGGCATAGGTGATGTCCTCCTCCCATTTCCCCATGAAGAGGTTGGCCAGGCTGGGGGCGAATTTCGCCCCCATGGCCACACCTCTCGTCTGGAGATAATAACTGTTACTATGCCAAAAGAAATTATGAGTAGTGGCATATTCCAGGAGGCTCATGTTGAACTTTCTTTGCTTCCTAGACATAGTGGGATCCTGCTTTAGGAAATATTCCACTGAGAAAAGACCCCAATCATGGGGTATTATAGTGTATAGAGAAGTTACATTAGCTGTAACTAGCCAAAAACCTTCTCTATACTCACAATTTTTGAGGAGATTAATAACATGTCTTGTATCTTTAACAAAGGCAGGTAAAGATCTCACCAGAGGCTGAAGAAAACCATCTATGTATTTGCCTGCTCTCGAGGTTAGAGAGTCGATCCCACTAATAATGGGTCGACCGGGGGGATTTATTGGGTCTTTATGTATCTTGGGAAGATAATATATTATTGGGAGACGAGAGGAGGCAGGTATGAGGAAGGATTTTTCTTTTTTGTTGATTACACCTGACTCAAAGCCTAGTTTGATAATAGACTCTAATTCCTTTTAAACCTAGAGCGTGGGTCTGAAGGGAGCAATGAATATGTTTCCCTGTCACCAACTATCTTATTCAGTTCAGCAAGGTAGTCTGATTTATCAAGAATCATGATCCCTCCCCCCTTGTCCGCAGGTCTAATCACTTGCTCCTTCTGACTGCATAGTTGATCTAGTCCTAGCTGTAGATGTTTGGTCATTTTGGCTTATTTAACTTTAAGGTGTTCCAAATCTATAAGAAGTACATCTCTAAAAATCTTAATTGATGAAGACAATCCACAAGGGGGGTTGAACAGGGAGGCATTAGCAAGGCCAGAATGTCTGATCTCAGTGCGGTTGGTAACTCTAGGGTTCATGGGGTTGGATAACATATATCTTTTGATATTCAAACTTCGTGTATATTTGTGAATATCCATGTAAGTTTCAAATTTGTTAAGAGGTCGGGGAGGTGCAAATTTGAGACCTTTGTCTAAGACAGAGATCTCTGCATCAGTAAGGATGACCTTACTTAAATTAAAGATTCCCTGTCCCTTCATTTCCTTTTCCTTTTTGCTCTTTGATCTCTGCCCCCTCTGACTCCTCTCTGTGTTCTAAAGGTTTTTGTGTTTTTTGTTCCACCCTGGGAAAACCCCAGTGTTGTGCTGGGTGTCGGTCCTCCCACTGAGGCTGTCGTGAGGGGCCCGACTGGTGATCCCTCCTCCATGTATGGGGTGGTTGGTACCAGGGAGATCTGTCCATTCTCCTTTCCCTATTGGGAGTGTGGTAATCCATAAATGGTTCCTCTCTATGTGGGTAGAAATCCCTTTCATACTGCCCTTCTCTTTCCCAAAGGGGTTGGAATCTATTATGGACAGGAACTCCATATTCAGAATATTGATCATCTGAATATTGTCTCCATGATCTGTCATATTGATATGGACGGTAATCCTCCCTATACGGTTCACTACTGTGACCACTAGGGGGGTACCCTCCTTTCCATTGTGCATGGTTAGGAGATTTTTTATTTTTATTTTTATATCTCCAATTAGGGGATTCGGGGGACCTTTTGTCTGAGGGCCCGGTGTTCTAGGTCTGAGGTGTCTTTCGGGTGATCGATAAGAAACCCTCCTCATATTTGTGGGTTGTTGGTGTTGTCTAGATCCTGGATTGTGGGGATTGGTACTACCATTCCCCACAGAATCCAGAGGGACTCTACCTGGTGTCAGGGGGAGTGCCTCTGAGTGCATTAATGGTACGGCCTCATTAGATAATATTTTACTCTGCCAGTCAAAGACAAGCCCATTTTTATAATCTCCCACATCTCTGTTATATTTTTTCCACTTTTTATTCTTTTGTTCCACCTCCTCTTTTTCAAGGAGTTTTTTAAGGTTACTGGAACGTTCCTTATATTCCTCGCTGGTGATATGGGGTAAAAGTTTTTCTTTTAAAAATTCTAAAAAGGCAATGCCTGCAGTATTAAAGTATTTGAACCACTTTTCCAATTCCAGCTCTCCCCTTTGAGGGCTCATGTCCCATCTTAGACTGCGAGGGACCATGGCGTCAGCCACATACTGTTCAAGGAAGACTATATCCCATTGAGTATGTATCTCTGAAATCATGAGATTTTTGAGTCTCATGAATAGACCTCCTAGGTCGCCCTCTGATTCACTGATAGCCTCAAACACTCCAGTTTTGTTCACTGTCCTTGAGGAACGGTCTTCAAAAACATCCATTATCTCGTAGTTCCCCACTATTAATGTGGGGACCCCAGGCAGGGAAAAAGGGTGTAAGGTGCTAAATGTAAATTTAAACTAATAATAAATGTGTACTCTAAAGTAGAGACAGAGTCCAGCTGCTGGTATAATGATATTACAGGACAAGGATAGTAAATAGATAAGAAATACCGTGCTAGGACCTAGTGGCTCTTATAGATCAAAAGCTGCAACAATAAACCGTCTAATATCTAATGGTGATAGCCAAATAATAAAAATAAAAAGTTGCGCTAAATTGTTGAGACAGAAAGTGGATACCATAAGTGAACCTGGAATAAATCCTAATTGCAAATAAATCAATGCACATCACTCAATAGAATATATGTGAAAACAATAAAATATAAACACAAGGTCAATAAATCAATAAATAATTCAAATTGTCCATAAATAGTGTAGCAGTGAGGTGTGTCTTCTTTCATATGAGAAGAGACCACTAAAAAAAATATAAATAATATATAAATAATAAAAAAGGGGTATATATAAAAAAAGTCCACAATAAATCCCAGGGTCTTGATAGTGGACTCAGTGCTTCAGTGTCAGAAGAAACAGAACTCAACTCAAATGTGCAGTATAGCTCTGTATGTGATGACTCTTACCGGAGATGATGGACCCCCTTAAGAGCAGGATCAAATGAGCAGGCAGAAATAGCCCTCTGCAGGGACACACAATCCTCCAGTATCTCCAGTCTCTGGTAGTCTCAGGTGTTTGGTGGGAAGTGTCACCGTATAGCAGTAAATGCTTGTCAGCTCAAACTCTCACTCTGAAAGAGAAGGCACACTCGGGCTCCAAGCCACGAGTGAGCAAAGAGAGAGGGAGACTCCGATTGTGTAGTAAATAAAATAACAGGTCATTTATTGCTGGCAAGTAGTAAATACAAAAATTTGTTACATTTAAAAACATGGATAAAGCCGGCTAGCTAAACAAACAGGATAAAAATCACCAGTGTACCGGGGTACATGCGGCGTAATAGCGTGATTGCGTCAGCACAACGCACCACCCTACATGTTTTGCAATACCTTGCGTCTTCCTGGGGCACGGGCGATGTGCTGACACATCACTCAAATAGAATCCAACGGGAACCAAGCCTCGATTTCAGCCTGGTATCATATTGGCTAGAATAAAAACCAAGACTCATTGTCGATTAGGCGCCATATTGGGACTCGGAGCGAGCATGGACCGCAAACTGGGGCCAAGCCTCGCTCTGAAATCACATTGGGACGCATTGGGAGGCTTCTGTTTCAGTAAATGTAACAACTTTTTGTATTTACTACTTGCCAGCAATAAATGACCTGTTATTTTTTTTGTTTACTACACAATCGGAGTCTCCCTCTCTCTTTGCTCACTCGTGGCTTGGAGCCCGAGTGTGCCTTCTCTTTCAGAGTGAGAGTTTGAGCTGACAAGCATTTACTGCTATACAGTGACACTTACCACCAAACACCTGAGACTACCAGAGACTGGAGATACTGGAGGATTGTGTGTCCCTGCAGAGGGCTATTTCTGCCTGCTCATTTGATCCTGCTCTTAAGGGAGTCCATCATTTCCGGTAAGAGTCATCACATACAGAGCTATACTGCACATTTGAGTTGCCTTCTTTTTCTTCTGACACTGAAGCACTGAGTCCACTATCAAGACCCTGGGATTTATTGTGGATTTTTTTATATATACCCCTTTTTTATTATTTATATATTATTTATATATTTTTAGTGGTCTCTTCTCAAATGAAAAGAGAAAAAGCACATTGTCCCCATGTTGATGGCGACAAGGGCCTCATCCCCACAACCCTTGCCCAGTGGTAGTGGGGGTATGCGGGCTGGTGATTCTTCAGAATCTGGAAGACCCCTTTAACAATGGGACCCCCAGATCCCGGCCTCCCCCCTGTGTGAATTGGTAATGGGGTACCCAATTGTACCCCTACCATTTCACAATAAAAGTGTCAAAAAGGTAAAACCGACTAAATAAGATTGGGCGTAAACTGCATCAATGTCAAATTATAGATGTGTGGAGGTTCAGCACGCCAAAATTAAGGATTATACTTTCTTTTCCCCTGTACATGGGACATACTCATGATTGGATTTTCTAATGGTGGACCATAGCTTGCTGAATTCAGTGAGGGATACTAAGATAGAAACAATTACACTCCCCTGTTTCAATGAGGGTGATAATCCCGGGGGCCCCAAAGACAAACATTTACTTGGCGTCTAAACGAAAATCTTATAAATGACAATAAAATAGCCAACAGAGTACAGAAAGAAATAGACTTTTACTTTTCGGTGAATGATAGGGGGGAAATATCAGGCCCTATTCTATGGGAGACCCTTAAGGCGTATATTAAGGGAGTTCTTATTTCTATTGGGGCTGGGAGGAAAAAAGAAAGGACAAAAAAAATGGAAAACCTCATTGCCGAAATCCATAGATTAGAACAAGCTCATAAATTACATAAAGGCCACCACCAGGAATTCTTTCACCAATTGATAACTAAGCGAGAGGAACTTAAAGACATAATGGAGACTGATTCTAGGAGGATATTTAATAAATTTTCAAAAGACAGATACCTGTGGGGGAACAACGTAGGTAAGCAGCTAGCAGGGATGCTAAAAAAGAAGAGCGACATAAATTTTATCGATAAAATTCAGAATAAAAATGGGGAACTGATTTATACAACCAAAGAGATAGGAGAAGAATTTAGGAAATATTATGCAGCTCTTTATTCAGTTAGACAGAAGGGCAGTCAGAACATAGGAAAAATGGAATGTCTGATGAATTTTTAAAGGACTGTCTACTCTGTCTGAAAATGACAAGGTGGAGATGAACAGACCTATCACAGAGGAGGAAATATGTTCAGCCTTAAAAAAATCTCCCCCAGGAAAAAGCCCAGGTCCAGGTGGATTTACAACATACTTTTAAAAATTAAAAAAACCCTGGCCCCGAGGCTTTGTCAGGTCTGGAATGGGTTAGGGGCAAAGGATGAAATGTGTGGGGAAGCCTTGTCTGCATCAGTAACTATTATCTTAAAGAAGTCAAGGACAGTACGCTATGTTCTCGTTATAGGCCGATAGCTTTACTGAATGCAGACATTAAACTATAATGAAAATATAATGAAAATTATTATGGATGGT
The DNA here is from genome assembly GCA_037952925.1 of Lithobates clamitans. Taxonomy (NCBI): domain Eukaryota; kingdom Metazoa; phylum Chordata; class Amphibia; order Anura; family Ranidae; genus Lithobates; species Lithobates clamitans. The sequence continues at coordinate 11,108,006 of JBBGZY010000323.1, read as the reverse complement.
AAAGTCCGCTCAGATAGACAAAATAAAAAGTCCACTATTATAGACAGTCTTCCGGGGGGTGACTTAATGTTCTTCTATAAACGGTGACATGCAATTCCAACACTGGAGGTGGTAAGTGTAGGGGTACAGTACAAAAAGTGCTTTCACCACGAGAAATGCTGCCGCTTACCAGCTCCCTAGATCTCTTTTTACAGAGATCTAACGTGCCTTAGGCTTCTAACCCAGCCTCGGGTGTTGCGGTGGCTGTCAGCACTAAGAGGATTCCCCACGGTCTCAGGATGAGATGTCATCTCGTGTGGCAAGCAATCGTTCATAAGCCGTGAAATGATATAAAACTTCCATAGTGTATTACATTTTAAAAGGTTTATTAAATTAAAAAATATTGCACTTACAATTATGCAGATGGTTTTCAGCGATGGATAAAATAAAAAACCTGAGCCGGCCGGCTCTCGTAAGCTGAAGATGTCATCTGTGACGAAACGGCGTAGGGAGGAGCGGCGTGCTGATGTCATCACATACTGCGCTGGACCCGGAAGTTACGGGCAGCTTATGAGAGCCGGCCGGCTCGTGTTTTTGATTTTATCCATCACTGAAAAGAATCTGCATAATTGTAAGTGCAATATTTTTTAATTTAATAAACCTTTTAAAACGTAATACACTATGGTAGTTTTATATCATTTCACAGTTTATGAACGATTGCTTGCCACACAAGATGACATCTCAAGCTGAGACCGTGGGGAATCCTCTTAGCGCTGCCAGCCACCGCAACACCAGAGGCTGGGTTAGAAGCCTAAGGCACGTTAGATCTACGTAAAAAGAGATCTAGGGAGCTGGTAAGCGGCAGCATTTCTCGTGGTGAAGGCACTTTTTTGTACTGTACCCCTACACTTACCACCTCCAGTGTTGGAATTGCATGTCACCATTTATAGAAGAACATTAAGTCACCCCCGGAAGACTGTCTATACTAGTGGACTTTTTATTTTGCCTATCTGAGTGGACATTACCATTTATAATAATTTTCATTATATTTTATATATATTTTTTGCTTCAATTTTTTGGCATTTATTTTTTCACTGTTTGTTTTTTGTGCACTTATCACTGGTGATAGTGAATGTCTATGTGATAATACATATATGCACATTTGTATATCCACATAACTTGCAAAGGTTTTTGTAGAGGATTTCAAATTAATTTATAGCGCAGCTTATTATTTGGTATGTTAACAAAATATATAATTTAGAGAGGTCAGAGGATGGGGAAATGGCTCTGGAAGATGATGTTGACTGCAGGGTAATGTTTAAAAAAATTATGGACATATGTCGAGGAGATTACAAGATAATAAAAAGGGGGTAGGGATAGGTAAACAAATAGTTTTTTAAATCCCTATTTTTTTTATGGAACTCTGCAGGTTAGGGGAGGGGGGGGGTACTTTAGGGGATAAAGGGGTTTTCACTGGCAACAAGGATTAGTTTTCTTTTTTCTTTTTTTTTTTCTTGTGTAAACTTGATGTATGTGGTTGTTGTGTTATTTATAAAATTAAATAAAGAATTAAAAAACAAAAACAAAAAAAACAAATGTACATTTCTTTTGCAGGTAAAAAAAATGTTTATTCATTATTTTTTATTCAGAGCCTGTAAAGCATTGCACCCACTATCAGCAGATCACAGGTGCAAACTCAGGCTCCTTCAGATTGTCAGTGTAGCTGTTTTTCCGTACCTCGTATGGACAGGCAGTTACTGAATGAATAAAAGAATCAATGAACTACCTAGAGAGCTCATCAGCACCCTGGTAGTTCATAGAGAACTACAAGTTGTCAGCCGCAGAACTTTGTGCATGAATGATGCAGACAGGTGGGCAGAGCCCCACACAGCCACGTTTTTTTAAAATTATGACAGCAGGTGTGGGAAGAAGATCCCTGGCCTGCTGTCACAATGGAGACTGGTGGGGTTGGGGGGGTTGCTTATTTAGTAACATGTTATGTATTTCATCCTAGATATGGGTGTAACATGTAACATGTTATGAAACTTGAAGTTATCCTTTAAGCGAAACTTTCAGCACATAAACAGGAGCAAAAAAAAGGTTCCTGTTGGTAGGCCTCATCTGGCTTAGGGAGCAGCTCCCTCACTGAACATTGACTCCTCTTTGGCTCCAGGATCTGGCAATGAAGAAAACAATTTAGAAAAGCAATTAATATATACTTATTGGGATTTTTTTTTTACCAAAGACATGTAGCAGAAAACATTTTGGCCTAAATTGATGACAAATATTGATTGTATTGGTTATTTTTTATAACAGAAAGTAGAAAATATTGTTTTTTTTTTTCAAAATAACAGTATGGCAAAAAATAAAAAAAACCCAGTGGTGATCAAATACCACTAGAAGAAAGCACTAATGTTTGATAAAAATAATATACATTTAATTTGCATACAGTGTTGTATTACCACACAATTCACTAAACTAAGAGAAAAATAATTTGCAATTTGAAAATTTCTTGCAAAAGGGGAGATGGGTGGAGTCTAGCGGAGCAGACATGCATAGTTAGAGCTCCGCACCGCTGAGGAGAGAAGAGAAGGACAAAGCGGAGCCTGCAGGCTCAAAAGGTATCCATTTGAACCTTTTTGCCCCAGGGAACAAACTGTGAAAGTTTGGGCAGGAAATGTGGTACTGGGAGGAAGCCGTGGCAGAAATAAAAATCACCTCACAAAGAGCTCACAGGCACTCACTGCAACTAAAGCGGCTCCAGTCACCTCACAATATACAGCATCAGGGCGCTCTCACAGACAGAAAATGTCACAGCAAGACTCTCCATTTGAGTCAGATACAGAACAAATCCTCTCACAAACTTCTCCACAAGACTCCTCAGCATCCCCAGTAATATTATTACAATTTGAAAAGATGCTTCATAAGGCTTTAAAACAAACCTCAGACCAAATAACAAACAGCCTAACCAAAGAAATAAGAGAGCTGGGAAACCGCACCGCAGCCTTAGAAATAAAAATGGATGAAATTGAAATTACAACCCAAGAAAATATAACAGAATTGGAACAATTAAAAGAAGAGAATTTAATACTTCAAACTAAGCTAGAAGATTACGAAAATAGAGCCAGACGTTCAAACTTGCGCATAAGGGGAATACCTGAAACTGTGACAGACCTGCAATCTACTATTACTGCTCTATTACAAGAACTAAAGCTAGATATCCCTATTGAACGTTTAGAACTGGACAGAGTACACAGAGCCCTCACAGCCAAAAAGAAAGATGGACCCCCACGTGATATAATCACAAAATTTCATTATTACAGAACGAAAGAACAAATACTAATTGCTGCAAGAGAAAAAAAGGAACTTAATTTTCAAGGACACAATTATCAAATTTTTGCTGACCTATCCCAACTTACTATCACTAAAAGACGATCCATGAAACCCCAACTAATGGAACTGCAACGCCACAACATTATGTATCAATGGGGCTTCCCCTTTTCAGTCAGATTTAACTACCAAGGTACAATTTACAGAAGCAGATCAGCAGATCAGCAGATGAACTACAACAAACCCTTTTAAAATTAAATCTGACAGAACCCACAAGCAGCAACTCTCCCACACGCAGAAGAAAGGCATCATCTTCGTCTTCAGGCAGCACCCAGAAAATTTCAGAACAAAATGGAAATCATCATTCTCACAAAAGAGGCCGTTATGCCACATCATCCATGGACCAAGAAGATTCAATGGACTGACATCCTAATTCCTGATATCTCTTCATTTATTATACTAAGAGATGGTTCTCTATAAAAAACCTGTATTTATAACTGAATGTAACTGCATTCTGATAGTCACACACTGTGTGGGATCATGTTACATTCCAGTTATATTTCTTATTACTTCTGATTCATATAGCCTTAGAATATATAAGTGAAATAAGGAAATTCTTGTTCAGTTATATATTTTCAGGTAATAACAATAGATTTATTACTTTTTAGGACAAATATGTTCAATAATCCAGAAGTAATGGAAGCTTTTTCTTTCTTTTCTTAAAACAAATATATTATTACCTAACTAGTTCCTAGAACTATGTTTTTGTTTATTCTAATCTGAAGCAATACAACCTCAATTTTATGAGTTAACATATCTAAACAGCTACATATGAATAAAATATGTAATTGTTTACTCTAAAAGGGTAAAAAATCCCAAAATAATTCAAACTATCTTCATCAATACCAAAGTTATTAACAGTACCTTTCTAACTGAATTATTTAGCCTAGGGCAAGACTAACCATATACAACCACCCTGGAATAAATAATTTCAACAAAAACTATATTCTGCACTCCAATTAATGAATCATCATTTTGATGTCTTTTGACATAGCACTTCTCTCCTGTAAGCGGAAGATTCGTGTACCCCCATTAGCCCTCCTCATTCTCCCAACCATATTATGTGGGAGTGTGACGAAGGCACTTATTCCCCTGAGAGAGATATTTATTCTCTTTCACGGGTAAATTGTGATTACTTGCAAAAAATAATTTATACAATGTATCATCTAATCTCATATGTTTTTGTTTACTCTTTACTCCAGAATTCACTGGTCTCTTTTCTATCTTTTCATCTCTTCAGTCCACACAGGTTGATCTGCGCAGTCAGCTCTGCATAACAAAAAGTAAGTCAAAACTATTTGATCTGTTACCATGGCACCACTGAATATACTTTCCCTGAATGTTCAGGGAATAAATGTCCCTCAAAAAAGGACCAAAGCCTTCCGTACTTTCCATAACAAGAAGGCTCACATAGTATGCCTCCAAGAAACACACTTCACCAAAGATTCTACTCCAAAATATATTTCTCCTTTTTATCAACAAATTTACATGGCTTCTGCCTGTACCAAACAAAGGGGTACTCTAATTGCATTTCACCGATCCACACCATTCACCTTATCATCAGAAATTAAAGACCCAGAAGGTAGATACCTGATACTCATGGGTTATATAATGGATACAACAATCACAGTGATTTCCTACTACGCTCCTAACAAACAACCTACACCATTCCTCTCACATATATTACAAGTGATTAATACACACAAAATAGGAACAGTGATAATGAGCGGGGATTCAAACCAGGTCCTCCTCCCATTTCTAGATAAATCACCTTTTACACCATCCAAAATAACCTCTAGATTACCTTTTATTCAACTTCTTTCCAAATACAATCTGGTAGATTCGTGGAGAGAAAGTAACCCAATGAAAAAGAAATTCACTTATTTCTCGCACCCTCATCAAACCTTCACCAGAATAGATCAGATTTTTCTAACAATAGGAATGATACCAGAAATTATTGCATCAGATATAATTCCGATTCCGTGGTCTGACCATAATGCAGTATACACTACTATAGCCTCAGCCATACCAAAAGCGCATGACCCAACGTGGTACTTACCGGACATAATGCTCAAACACCCACTACATCAGATGGCCATTGAACAAGCTTTAAAGGAATACATATCAATTAATAATACAACAGACATTTTCCCAATAACACTGTGGGAAGCTCATAAGCCTGTCTTGCGTGGTACAATACAAAGACAAATGGCACTATTTAAACGGGAACGCAAAAATCTAGGAAAAAAACTAGAACTCAATTTTAATGCAGCCTACATATCATTCCAAGATAATCCATCTCAGAGTACAAAATCTCATCTGGAAAAATCTAGATTGGAATACGATCTATTTCTCACTAAGTCAGTTGATAAATCCCTCAAACGCTCCAAACACAATTTCTACATGAATACAAACAAACCAGGTACATATTTGGCTCAGGCATTAAATTCAACTAACAAATCTTTCAAACCAATACGTTTGAAATTATCAAAAAATGTTTATACTTGTAATCCAGTTAAAATAGTCCATAAATTTCACTCACATCTCGCAACTTTATACAAGACAAACAATGAATTTAATCCTACAGAGGCTGAATCCTTCTTCTCAAAAATAACCTTACCTGAGTTGTCTCAGAATCAAAAAAGCAGTTTGGATGAGCCTATAACTATAGATGAGGTTGCTAACGCCATAAAAGACCTAAAACTTAACAAAAGACCAGGCCCAGACGGCTACTCGGCTTTATACTATAAAACATTCTCAGAAATACTCTCTCCCATTCTCACTGAAACTTTTAACAAACTTCTAGAAGGACATTCTTTTCGGCAAGAAACACTAATGGCAATTGTTTGTATGATCCCAAAACCCCTTTCTGATGATACTTCCTGTGTGAATTATCGGCCTATCTCTCTGTTAAACCTTGATATTAAATTATTAGCAAAAATAATAGCAAAACGCCTCAATAGCATTATAGGAAAATTAATACATAGAGATCAAGTAGGCTTCATGCCAAATAGACAGGCAGGCGATAATATACGCAGGGCAATGTTATTGGCACATATTGCTAAAAAATGGAAAATCCCTTTATGTTTTCTATCTCTCGATATTAAGAGGGCATTTGACACAGTATCCTGGCAATATATGCAATATTCATTAGAAAAATGGGGTTTTGGACCCCACTTTTTAACATGGATCAAAGCATTATATAATAAACCCAAAGCCTATATAAAATATGCTGGTTACAAATCTGATGCCTTTAATATCGAAAGAGGTACCCGACAGGGTTGCCCATTATCTCCCTTATTATTTGCCCTTATACTCGAACCCATGGCCCAATACATCAGAACAAACCAAACTATAACTGGCATTGAAGTAGGAGGTATTACACGCAAATTATGTATATTTGCAGACGATATATTACTTTTTCTATCATCACCACAGGTCTCTGGTCCTAACTTAATACCAGCTCTTGATGGATTTGCAGCCCTATCCGGCCTTATGATTAATCCTAAGAAATGCCTAGTGCTTAATATTTCGCTCACAAACATGGAATTGATCCCGGCTAGGGCTGCACTCCCATTCACATGGGCAGAAAAATCAACCCCATATCTTGGAATTCATTTAACAGCATCTCATTCTGACTTATTCTCAACCAATTATCCTCCTGTATTAAGACAGATCACAAATCTAATAAAACAATGGTCGCAACTTCCTTTATCCTGGATAGGGAAGATTAATGCAATCAAAATGACTATTCTACCCAAATTGCTTTATCTATTCAGAGTGCTCCCTATTCCAATTCCTTCCTATTTTTTGAGAATAGTACAAAAAAGAGCAACTTCGTTTATATGGGGCTCTTCTAAACCATGTATACCGATACACACAATACATCTTCCCAAAAATAAAGGAGGCCTGGGATACCCTAATTTTACTAACTACTACAGAGCAGCACATTTGGCCAGTCTGTCCAAATACCATGCAAAACAGGAAATCCCATTATGGGTATTTATAGAGGCTTCAGAAAATGACCCTCTATTAATATCAAACTTGTTATGGCTTGATCCTAAAGACCGCTTTAAAATTCATAATCCCATAACTAAACACTTCTTATCTCTCTGGGATAAACTAAAAACCAAATATCAGTTACAATCTCCACACAATCCTCTCCTTTCTTTTATCAGAAATCCGGCCTTTTATCCGGCATGGATCTACCCAAATTCTTTACAGCTTGGACAACATCAGGCATTCAGACACTAAATGACTTCATAGCATCTAAATCATTCCTTTCATTCCCATCGCTTAGAGAAAAATATGATCTACCAAACTCTGAGATATTTAGATATCTCCAAATCAAAAATTTCTATACACCATTCCTAAAGGGGATACACCATTATCCCAATTATCCATTTTTGAATCAATCTGTACAAAAGATCCATTTGCTAAAGGTACAATTTCATCACTTTATAATCAATTATATGGAGTAGTAAATCTTAATAGACCCTCTTACGTTCAGAGGTGGGAGGAGGACCTGGGACGAACTTTAGAAGACACGGACTGGTCTAACATATGGCTCACATCTAAGTCATCTTCACCCAACATCTTAGCACTGGAGACAAATTATAAAGTCCTAACTCGCTGGT